>CAKJTU040000013.1:0-13833 GCA_917834065.1 Ceutorhynchus assimilis | reverse complement strand
AGGACACAAAATCTCCAGAAAAAAAAATTTGAAATTTCATCGTTTTAGTAGGAAGGTACCCCCCCTTATGATTTTTTTGGAAAATTTTGAAAAGTCATAACTTTTTTTCTATTATAGATAGAAAGCTGAATCTTTCACTGAAAAATTATCCTTTTCAAAGGACTACAATCCCTGAAAATTTCAGCTCATTGACACTTATAGTTCCTGAGATAAAATCGTGCTAAGCAATTGTGGTGATTTATCAATTTTTCCAATTTTTCTGAGTGCCTTTTTTCATAGATTTTGGCTTCAAATCTGAGAATAATTTAGTTTATGGAGTTCAGGGTATCACGAGGGACCATTAGGACACAAAATCTCAGAAAAAAAAATTTGAAATTTCATCGTTTTAGTAGGAAGGTACCCCCCTTATGATTTTTTTGGAAAATTTTGAAAAGTCATAACTTTTTTTCTATTATAGATAGAAAGCTGAATCTTTCACTGAAAATTATCCTTTTCCAAGGGACTACAATCCCTGAAAATTTCAGCTCATTGACACTTATAGTTCCTGAGATAAAATCGTGCTAAGCAATTGTGGTGATTTATCAATTTTTCAATTTTTCTAAGTGCCTTTTTTCATAGATTTTGGCTTCAAATCTGAGAATAATTTAGTTTATGGAGTTCAGGGTATCACGAGGGACCATTAGGACACAAAATCTCCAGAAAAAAAAATTTGAAATTTCATCGTTTTAGTAGGAAGGTACCCCCCCTTATGATTTTTTTGGAAAATTTTGAAAAGTCATAACTTTTTTTCTATTATAGATAGAAAGCTGAATCTTTCACTGAAAATTATCCTTTTCAAAGGACTACAATCCCTGAAAATTTCAGCTCATTGACACTTATAGTTCCTGAGATAAAATCGTGCTAAGCAATTGTGGTGATTTATCAATTTTCCATATTTTCTGAGTGCCTTTTTTCATGATTTTGGCTTCAAATCTGAGAATAATTTAGTTTATGGAGTTCAGGGTATCACGAGGGACCATTAGGACACAAAATCTCCAGAAAAAAAAAATTTGAAATTTCATCGTTTTAGTAGGAAGGTACCCCCCTTATGATTTTTTTGGAAAATTTTGAAAAGTCATAACTTTTTTTTCTATTATAGATAGAAAGCTGAATCTTTCACTGAAAATTATCCTTTTCCAAGGGGACTACAATCCCTGAAAATTTCAGCTCATTGACACTTATAGTTCCTGAGATAAAATCGTGCTAAGCAATTGTGGTGATTTATCAATTTTTCAATTATTCTGAGTGCCTTTTTTCATAGATTTTGGCTTCAAATCTGAGAATAATTTAGTTTATGGAGTTCAGGGTATCACGAGGGACCATTAGGACACAAAATCTCCAGAAAAAAAAATTTGAAATTTCATCGTTTTAGTAGGAAGGTACCCCCCTTATGATTTTTTGGAAAATTTTGAAAAGTCATAACTTTTTTCTATTATAGATAGAAAGCTGAATCTTTCACTGAAAATTATCCTTTTCAAAGGACTACAATCCCTGAAAATTTCAGCTCATTGACACTTATAGTTCCTGAGATAAAATCGTGCTAAGCAATTGTGGTGATTTATCAATTTTCCATATTTTCTGAGTGCCTTTTTTCATAGATTTTGGCTTCAAATCTGAGAATAATTTAGTTTATGGAGTTCAGGGTATCACGAGGGGACCATTAGGACACAAAATCTCCAGAAAAAAAAATTTGAAATTTCATCGTTTTAGTAGGAAGGTACCCCCCCTTATGATTTTTTTGGAAAATTTTGAAAAGTCATAACTTTTTTTTCTATTATAGATAGAAAGCTGAATCTTTCACTGAAAATTATCCTTTTCAAAGGACTACAATCCCTGAAAATTTTCAGCTCATTGACACTTATAGTTCCTGAGATAAAATCGTGCTAAGCAATTGTGGTGATTTATCAATTTTTCAATTTTTCTGAGTGCCTTTTTCCATAGATTTTGGCTTCAAATCTGAGAATAATTTAGTTTATGGAGTTCAGGGTATCACGAGGGACCATTAGGACACAAAATCTCGACAAAAAAAAATTTGAAATTTCATCGTTTTAGTAGGAAGGTACCCCCCCTTATGATTTTTTTGGAAAATTTTGAAAAGTCATAACTTTTTTTCTATTATAGATAGAAAGCTGAATCTTTCACTGAAAATTATCCTTTTCAAAGGACTACAATCCCTGAAAATTTCAGCTCATTGACACTTATAGTTCCTGAGATAAAATCGTGCTAAGCAATTGTGGTGATTTATCAATTTTTCAATTTTTTCTGAGTGCCTTTTTTCATAGATTTTGGCTTCAAATCTGAGAATAATTTAGTTTATGGAGTTCAGGGTATCACGAGGGACCATTAGGACACAAAATCTCCAGAAAAAAAAATTTGAAATTTCATCGTTTTAGTAGGGAAGGTACCCCCCTTATGATTTTTTTGGAAAATTTTGAAAAGTCATAACTTTTTTTCTATTATAGATAGAAAGCTGAATCTTTCACTGAAAATTATCCTTTTCCAAGGACTACAATCCCTGAAAATTTCAGCTCATTGACACTTATAGTTCCTGAGATAAAATCGTGCTAAGCAATTGTGGTGATTTATCAATTTTTCAATTTTTCTGAGTGCCTTTTTTCATAGATTTTGGCTTCAAATCTGAGAATAATTTAGTTTATGGAGTTCAGGGTATCACGAGGGACCATTAGGACACAAAATCTCGACAAAAAAAATTTGAAATTTCATCGTTTAGTAGGAAGGTACCCCCCTTATGATTTTTTTGGAAAATTTTGAAAGTCATAACTTTTTTTTCTATTATAGATAGAAAGCTGAATCTTTCACTGAAAATTATCCTTTTCCAAGGACTACAATCCCTGAAAATTTCAGCTCATTGACACTTATAGTTCCTGAGATAAAATCGTGCTAAGCAATTGTGGTGATTTATCAATTTTTCAATTTTTCTGAGTGCCTTTTTTCATAGATTTTGGGCTTCAAATCTGAGAATAATTTAGTTTTATGGAGTTCAGGGTATCACGAGGGACCATTAGGACACAAAATCTCGACAAAAAAAAATTTGAAATTTCATCGTTTTAGTAGGAAGGTACCCCCCTTATGATTTTTTGGAAAATTTTGAAAAGTCATAACTTTTTTTCTATTATAGATAGAAAGCTGAATCTTTCACTGAAAATTATCCTTTTCAAAAGGACTACAATCCCTGAAAATTTCAGCTCATTGACACTTATAGTTCCTGAGATAAAATCGTGCTAAGCAATTGTGGTGATTTATCAATTTTCCATATTTTCTGAGTGAACTTTTTTTCATAGATTTTGGCTTCAAATCTGAGAATAATTTAGTTTATGGAGTTCAGGGTATCACGAGGGACCATTAGGACACAAAATCTCCAGAAAAAAAAATTTGAAATTTCATCGTTTTAGTAGGAAGGTACCCCCCTTATGATTTTTTTGGAAAATTTTGAAAAGTCATAACTTTTTTTCTATTATAGATAGAAAGCTGAATCTTTCACTGAAAATTATCCTTTTCAAAGGACTACAATCCCTGAAAATTTCAGCTCATTGACACTTATAGTTCCTGAGATAAAATCGTGCTAAGCAATTGTGGTGATTTATCAATTTTTCAATTTTTCTGAGTGCCTTTTTTCATAGATTTTGGCTTCAAATCTGAGAATAATTTAGTTTATGGAGTTCAGGGTATCACGAGGGACCATTAGGACACAAAATCTCGACAAAAAAAATTTGAAATTTCATCGTTTAGTAGGAAGGTACCCCCCTTATGATTTTTTTGGAAAATTTTGAAAAGTCATAACTTTTTTTTCTATTATAGATAGAAAGCTGAATCTTTCACTGAAAATTATCCTTTTCAAAGGACTACAATCCCTGAAAATTTCAGCTCATTGACACTTATAGTTCCTGAGATAAAATCGTGCTAAGCAATTGTGGTGATTTATCAATTTTCCATATTTTCTGAGTGACTTTTTTCATAGATTTTGGCTTCAAATCTGAGAATAATTTAGTTTATGGAGTTCAGGGTATCACGAGGGACCATTAGGACACAAAATCTCGACAAAAAAAATTTGAAATTTCATCGTTTTAGTAGGAAGGTACCCCCCTTATGATTTTTTTGGAAAATTTTGAAAAGTCATAACTTTTTTTCTATTTAGATAGAAAGCTGAATCTTTCACTGAAAATTATCCTTTTCAAAGGACTACAATCCCCTGAAAAATTTCAGCTCATTGACACTTATAGTTCCTGAGATAAAATCGTGCTAAGCAATTGTGGTGATTTATCAATTTTCCATATTTTCTGAGTGACTTTTTTCATAGATTTTGGCTTCAAATCTGAGAATAATTTAGTTTATGGAGTTCAGGGTATCACGAGGGACCATTAGGACACAAAATCTCCAGAAAAAAAAATTTGAAATTTCATCGTTTTAGTAGGAAGGTACCCCCCTTATGATTTTTTTGGAAAATTTTGAAAAGTCATAACTTTTTTTCTATTATAGATAGAAAGCTGAATCTTTCACTGAAAATTATCCTTTTCAAAGGACTACAATCCCTGAAAATTTCAGCTCATTGACACTTATAGTTCCTGAGATAAAATCGTGCTAAGCAATTGTGGTGATTTATCAATTTTTCAATTTTTCTGAGTGCCTTTTTTCATAGATTTTGGCTTCAAATCTGAGAATAATTTAGTTTATGGAGTTCAGTGGGGTATCACGAGGGACCATTAGGACACAAAATCTCCAGAAAAAAAAATTTGAAATTTCATCGTTTTAGTTAGGAAGGTACCCCCCTTATGATTTTTTTGGAAAATTTTGAAAAGTCATAACTTTTTTTTCTATTATAGATAGAAAGCTGAATCTTTCACTGAAAATTATCCTTTTCAAAGGACCTACAATCCCTGAAAAATTTCAGCTCATTGACACTTATAGTTCCTGAGATAAAATCGTGCTAAGCAATTGTGGTGATTTATCAATTTTTCAATTTTTCTGAGTGCCTTTTTTCATAGATTTTGGCTTCAAATCTGAGATAATTTAGTTTATGGAGTTCAGGGTATCACGAGGGGACCATTAGGGACACAAAATCTCCAGAAAAAAAAATTTGAAATTTCATCGTTTAGTAGGAAGGTACCCCCCTTATGATTTTTTTGGAAAATTTTGAAAAGTCATAACTTTTTTTCTATTATAGATAGAAAGCTGAATCTTTCACTGAAAATTATCCTTTTCAAAGGACTACAATCCCTGAAAATTTCAGCTCATTGACACTTATAGTTCCTGAGATAAAATCGTGCTAAGCAATTGTGGTGATTTATCAATTTTCCATATTTTCTGAGTGACTTTTTTCATAGATTTTGGCTTCAAATCTGAGAATAATTTAGTTTATGGAGTTCAGGGTATCACGAGGGACCATTAGGACACAAAATCTCCAGAAAAAAAAATTTGAAATTTCATCGTTTTAGTAGGAAGGTACCCCCCTTTTGATTTTTTTTGGAAAATTTTGAAAAGTCATAACTTTTTTTCTATTATAGATAGAAAGCTGAATCTTTCACTGAAAATTATCCTTTTCAAAGGACTACAATCCCTGAAAATTTCAGCTCATTGACACTTATAGTTCCTGAGATAAAATCGTGCTAAGTAATTGTGGTGATTTATCAATTTTTCAATTTTTCTGAGTGCCTTTTTTCATAGATTTTGGCTTCAAATCTGAGAATAATTTAGTTTATGGAGTTCAGGGTATCACGAGGGACCATTAGGACACAAAATCTCCAGAAAAAAAAATTTGAAATTTCATCGTTTTAGTAGGAAGGTACCCCCCTTATGATTTTTTTGGAAAATTTTGAAAAGTCATAACTTTTTTTCTATTATAGATAGAAAGCTGAATCTTTCACTGAAAATTATCCTTTTCAAAGGACTACAATCCCTGAAAATTTCAGCTCATTGACACTTATAGTTCCTGAGATAAAATCGTGCTAAGCAATTGTGGTGATTTATCAATTTTTCAATTTTTCTGAGTGCCTTTTTTCATAGATTTTGGCTTCAAATCTGAGAATAATTTAGTTTATGGAGTTCAGGGTATCACGAGGGACCATTAGGACACAAAATCTCGACAAAAAAAATTTGAAATTTCATCGTTTTAGTAGGAAGGTACCCCCCTTATGATTTTTTTTGGAAAATTTTGAAAAGTCATAACTTTTTTTCTATTATAGATAGAAAGCTGAATCTTTCACTGAAAATTATCCTTTTCAAAGGACTACAATCCCTGGAAATTTCAGCTCATTGACACTTATAGTTCCTGAGATAAAATCGTGCTAAGCAATTGTGGTGATTTATCAATTTTCCATATTTTCTGAGTGACTTTTTTCATAGATTTTGGCTTCAAATCTGAGAATAATTTAGTTTATGGAGTTCAGGGTATCACGAGGGACCATTAGGACACAAAATCTCGACAAAAAAAATTTGAAATTTCATCGTTTTAGTAGGAAGGTACCCCCCTTATGATTTTTTTGGAAAATTTTGAAAAGTCATAACTTTTTTTCTATTATAGATAGAAAGCTGAATCTTTCACTGAAAATTATCCTTTTCCAAGGACTACAATCCCTGAAAATTTCAGCTCATTGACACTTATAGTTCCTGAGATAAAATCGTGCTAAGCAATTGTGGTGATTTATCAATTTTTCAATTTTTCTGAGTGCCTTTTTTCATAGATTTTGGCTTCAAATCTGAGAATAATTTAGTTTATGGAGTTCAGGGTATCACGAGGGACCATTAGGACACAAAATCTCGACAAAAAAAATTTGAAATTTCATCGTTTTAGTAGGAAGGTACCCCCCTTATGATTTTTTTGGAAAATTTTGAAAAGTCATAACTTTTTTTCTATTATAGATAGAAAGCTGAATCTTTCACTGAAAATTATCCTTTTCCAAGGACTACAATCCCTGAAAATTTCAGCTCATTGACACTTATAGTTCCTGAGATAAAATCGTGCTAAGCAATTGTGGTGATTTATCAATTTTTCAATTTTTCTGAGTGCCTTTTTTCATAGATTTTGGCTTCAAATCTGAGAATAATTTAGTTTATGGAGTTCAGGGTATCACGAGGGACCATTAGGACACAAAATCTCGACAAAAAAAATTTGAAATTTCATCGTTTTAGTAGGAAGGTACCCCCCTTATGATTTTTTTGGAAAATTTTGAAAAGTCATAACTTTTTTTCTATTATAGATAGAAAGCTGAATCTTTCACTGAAAATTATCCTTTTCCAAGGACTACAATCCCTGAAAATTTCAGCTCATTGACACTTATAGTTCCTGAGATAAAATCGTGCTAAGCAATTGTGGTGATTTATCAATTTTTCAATTTTTCTGAGTGCCTTTTTTCATAGATTTTGGCTTCAAATCTGAGAATAATTTAGTTTATGGAGTTCAGGGTATCACGAGGGACCATTAGGACACAAAATCTCGACAAAAAAAATTTGAAATTTCATCGTTTTAGTAGGAAGGTACCCCCCTTATGATTTTTTTGGAAAATTTTGAAAAGTCATAACTTTTTTTCTATTATAGATAGAAAGCTGAATCTTTCACTGAAAATTATCCTTTTCCAAGGACTACAATCCCTGAAAATTTCAGCTCATTGACACTTATAGTTCCTGAGATAAAATCGTGCTAAGCAATTGTGGTGATTTATCAATTTTTCAATTTTTCTGAGTGCCTTTTTTCATAGATTTTGGCTTCAAATCTGAGAATAATTTAGTTTATGGAGTTCAGGGTATCACGAGGGACCATTAGGACACAAAATCTCGACAAAAAAAATTTGAAATTTCATCGTTTTAGTAGGAAGGTACGCCCCTTATGATTTTTTTGGAAAATTTTGAAAAGTCATAACTTTTTTTCTATTATAGATAGAAAGCTGAATCTTTCACTGAAAATTATCCTTTTCAAAGGACTACAATCCCTGAAAATTTCAGCTCATTGACACTTATAGTTCCTGAGATAAAATCGTGCTAAGCAATTGTGGTGATTTATCAATTTTTCAATTTTTCTGAGTGCCTTTTTTCATAGATTTTGGCTACAAATCTGAGAATAATTTAGTTTATGGAGTTCAGGGTATCACGAGGGACCATTAGGACACAAAATCTCCAGAAAAAAAAATTTGAAATTTCATCGTTTTAGTAGGAAGGTACCCCCCTTATGATTTTTTTGGAAAATTTGAAAAGTCATAACTTTTTTTCTATTATAGATAGAAAGCTGAATCTTTCACTGAAAATTATCCTTTTCAAAGGACTACAATCCCTGAAAATTTCAGCTCATTGACACTTATAGTTCCTGAGATAAAATCGTGCTAAGCAATTGTGGTGATTTATCAATTTTTCAATTTTTCTGAGTGCCTTTTTCCATAGATTTTGGCTTCAAATCTGAGAATAATTTAGTTTATGGAGTTCAGGGTATCACGAGGGACCATTAGGACACAAAATCTCGACAAAAAAAAAATTTGAAATTTCATCGTTTTAGTAGGAAGGTACCCCCCTTATGATTTTTTTGGAAAATTTTGAAAAGTCATAACTTTTTTTCTATTATAGATAGAAAGCTGAATCTTTCACTGAAAATTATCCTTTTCAAAGGACTACAATCCCTGAAAATTTCAGCTCATTGACACTTATAGTTCCTGAGATAAAATCGTGCTAAGCAATTGTGGTGATTTATCAATTTTCCATATTTTCTGAGTGACTTTTTTCATAGATTTTGGCTTCAAATCTGAGAATAATTTAGTTTATGGAGTTCAGGGTATCACGAGGGACCATTAGGACACAAAATCTCCAGAAAAAAAAATTTGAAATTTCATCGTTTTAGTAGGAAGGTACCCCCCTTATGATTTTTTTTGGAAAATTTTGAAAAGTCCATAACTTTTTTTCTATTATAGATAGAAAGCTGAATCTTTCACTGAAAATTATCCTTTTCAAAGGACTACAATCCCTGAAAATTTCAGCTCATTGACACTTATAGTTCCTGAGATAAAATCGTGCTAAGCAATTGTGGTGATTTATCAATTTTTCAATTTTTCTGAGTGCCTTTTTTCATAGATTTTGGCTTCAAATCTGAGAATAATTTAGTTTATGGAGTTCAGGGTATCACGAGGGGACCATTAGGACACAAAATCTCCAGAAAAAAAAATTTGAAATTTCATCGTTTTAGTAGGAAGGTACCCCCCTTATGATTTTTTTGGAAAATTTTGAAAAGTCATAACTTTTTTTCTATTATAGATAGAAAGCTGAATCTTTCACTGAAAATTATCCTTTTCAAAGGACTACAATCCCTGAAAAATTTCAGCTCATTGACACTTATAGTTCCTGAGATAAAATCGTGCTAAGCAATTGTGGTGATTTATCAATTTTTCAATTTTTCTAAGTGCCTTTTTTCATAGATTTTGGCTTCAAATCTGAGAATAATTTAGTTTATGGAGTTCAGGGTATCACGAGGGACCATTAGGACACAAAATCTCGACAAAAAAAATTCAAAAAGTCATAACTTTTTTTCTATTATAGATAGAAAGCTGAATCTTTCACTGAAAAATTATCCTTTTCAAAGGACTACAATCCCTGAAAATTTCAGCTCATTGACACTTATAGTTCCGAGATAAAATCGTGCTAAGCAATTGTGGTGATTTATCAATTTTTCAATTTTTCTGAGTGCCTTTTTTCATAGATTTTGGCTTCAAATCTGAGAATAATTTAGTTTATGGAGTTCAGGGTATCACGAGGGACCATTAGGACACAAAATCTCGACAAAAAAAATTTGAAATTTCATCGTTTTAGTAGGAAGGTACCCCCCTTATGATTTTTTTGGAAAATTTTGAAAAGTCATAACTTTTTTTCTATTATAGATAGAAAGCTGAATCTTTCACTGAAAATTATCCTTTTCAAAGGACTACAATCCCTGAAAATTTCAGCTCATTGACACTTATAGTTCCTGAGATAAAATCGTGCTAAGCAATTGTGGTGATTTATCAATTTTTCAATTTTTCTGAGTGCCTTTTTTCATAGATTTTGGCTTCAAATCTGAGAATAATTTAGTTTATGGAGTTCAGGGTATCACGAGGGACCATTAGGACACAAAATCTCCAGAAAAAAAAATTTGAAATTTCATCGTTTTAGTAGGAAGGTACCCCCCTTATGATTTTTTTGGAAAATTTTGAAAAGTCATAACTTTTTTTCTATTATAGATAGAAAGCTGAATCTTTCACTGAAAATTATCCTTTTCAAAGGACTACAATCCCTGAAAATTTCAGCTCATTGACACTTATAGTTCCTGAGATAAAATCGTGCTAAGCAATTGTGGTGATTTATCAATTTTTCAATTTTTCTGAGTGCCTTTTTTCATAGATTTTGGCTTCAAATCTGAGAATAATTTAGTTTATGGAGTTCAGGGTATCACGAGGGACCATTAGGACACAAAATCTCCAGAAAAAAAAATTTGAAATTTCATCGTTTTAGTAGGAAGGTACCCCCCTTATGATTTTTTTGGAAAATTTTGAAAAGTCATAACTTTTTTTCTATTATAGATAGAAAGCTGAATCTTTCACTGAAAATTATCCTTTTCAAAGGACTACAATCCCTGAAAATTTCAGCTCATTGACACTTATAGTTCCTGAGATAAAATCGTGCTAAGCAATTGTGGTGATTTATCAATTTTTCAATTTTTCTGAGTGCCTTTTTTCATAGATTTTGGCTTCAAATCTGAGAATAATTTAGTTTATGGAGTTCAGGGTATCACGAGGGACCATTAGGACACAAAATCTCGACAAAAAAAATTTGAAATTTCATCGTTTTAGTAGGAAGGTACCCCCCTTATGATTTTTTTGGAAATTTTGAAAAGTCATAACTTTTTTTCTATTATAGATAGAAAGCTGAATCTTTCACTGAAAATTATCCTTTTCAAAGGACTACAATCCCTGAAAATTTCAGCTCATTGACACTTATAGTTCCTGAGATAAAATCGTGCTAAGCAATTGTGGTGATTTATCAATTTTTCAATTTTTCTGAGTGCCTTTTTTCATAGATTTTGGCTTCAAATCTGAGAATAATTTAGTTTATGGAGTTCAGGGTATCACGAGGGACCATTAGGACACAAAATCTCCAGAAAAAAAAATTTGAAATTTCATCGTTTTAGTAGGAAGGTACCCCCCTTATGATTTTTTTGGAAAATTTTGAAAAGTCATAACTTTTTTTCTATTATAGATAGAAAGCTGAATCTTTCACTGAAAATTATCCTTTTCAAAGGACTACAATCCCTGAAAATTTCAGCTCATTGACACTTATAGTTCCTGAGATAAAATCGTGCTAAGCAATTGTGGTGATTTATCAATTTTTCAATTTTTCTGAGTGCCTTTTTTCATAGATTTTGGCTTCAAATCTGAGAATAATTTAGTTTATGGAGTTCAGGGTATCACGAGGGACCATTAGGACACAAAATCTCCAGAAAAAAAAATTTGAAATTTCATCGTTTTAGTAGGAAGGTACCCCCCTTATGATTTTTTTGGAAAATTTTGAAAAGTCATAACTTTTTTTCTATTATAGATAGAAAGCTGAATCTTTCACTGAAAATTATCCTTTTCAAAGGACTACAATCCCTGAAAATTTCAGCTCATTGACACTTATAGTTCCTGAGATAAAATCGTGCTAAGCAATTGTGGTGATTTATCAATTTTTCAATTTTTCTGAGTGCCTTTTTTCATAGATTTTGGCTTCAAATCTGAGAATAATTTAGTTTATGGAGTTCAGGGTATCACGAGGGACCATTAGGACACAAAATCTCGACAAAAAAAAATTTGAAATTTCATCGTTTTAAGTAGGAAGGTACCCCCCTTATGATTTTTTTGGAAAATTTTGAAAAGTCATAACTTTTTTTCTATTATAGATAGAAAGCTGAATCTTTCACTGAAAATTATCCTTTTCAAAGGACTACAATCCCTGAAAATTTCAGCTCATTGACACTTATATAAGTTCCTGAGATAAAATCGTGCTAAGCAAATTGTGGTGATTTATCAATTTTTCAATTTTCTGACTCCCTTTTTTTATAGATTTGGCTTCAAATCTGAGAATAATTTAGTTTATGGAGTTCAGGGTATCACGAGGGACAATTAGGACACAAAATCTCGACAAAAAAAAATTTGAAATTTCATCGTTTTAGTAGGAAGGTACCACCCCTTATGATTTTTTTGGAAAATTTTGAAAAGTCATAACTTTTTTTCTATTATAGATAGAAAGCTGAATCTTTCACTGAAAAATTATCCTTTTCAAAGGACTACAATCCCTGAAAATTTCAGCTCATTGACACTTATAGTTCCTGAGATAAAATCGTGCTAAGCAATTGTGGTGATTTATCAATTTTTCAATTTTTCTGAGTGCCTTTTTTCATAGATTTTGGCTTCAAATCTGAGAATAATTTAGTTTATGGAGTTCAGGGTATCACGAGGGACCATTAGGACACAAAATCTCCAGAAAAAAAAATTTGAAATTTCATCGTTTTAGTAGGAAGGTACCCCCCTTATGATTTTTTTGGAAAATTTTGAAAGTCATAACTTTTTTTCTATTATAGATAGAAAGCTGAATCTTTCACTGAAAATTATCCTTTTCAAAGGACTACAATCCCTGAAAATTTCAGCTCATTGACACTTATAGTTCCTGAGATAAAATCGTGCTAAGCAATTGTGGTGATTTATCAATTTTTCAATTTTTCTGAGTGCCTTTTTTCATAGATTTTGGCTTCAAATCTGAGAATAATTTAGTTTATGGAGTTCAGGGTATCACGAGGGACCATTAGGACACAAAAATCTCCAGAAAAAAAAATTTGAAATTTCATCGTTTTAGTAGGAAGGTACCCCCCTTATGATTTTTTTGGAAAATTTGAAAAGTCATAACTTTTTTTCTATTATAGATAGAAAGCTGAATCTTTCACTGAAAATTATCCTTTTCAAAGGACTACAATCCCTGAAAATTTCAGCTCATTGACACTTATAGTTCCTGAGATAAAATCGTGCTAAGCAATTGTGGTGATTTATCAATTTTTCAATTTTTCTGAGTGCCTTTTTTCATAGATTTTGGCTTCAAATCTGAGAATAATTTAGTTTATGGAGTTCAGGGTATCACGAGGGACCATTAGGACACAAAATCTCCAGAAAAAAAAATTTGAAATTTCATCGTTTTAGTAGGAAGGTACCCCCCTTATGATTTTTTTGGAAAATTTTGAAAAGTCATAACTTTTTTTCTATTATAGATAGAAAGCTGAATCTTTCACTGAAAATTATCCTTATTCAAAGGACTACAATCCCTGAAAATTTCAGCTCATTGACACTTATAGTTCCTGAGATAAAATCGTGCTAAGCAATTGTGGTGATTTATCAATTTTTCAATTTTTCTGAGTGCCTTTTTTCATAGATTTTGGCTTCAAATCTGAGAATAATTTAGTTTATGGAGTTCAGGGTATCACGAGGGACCATTAGGACACAAAATCTCCAGAAAAAAAAATTTGAAATTTCATCGTTTTAGTAGGAAGGTACCCCCCCTTATGATTTTTTTGGAAAATTTTGAAAAGTCATAACTTTTTTTCTATTATAGATAGAAAGCTGAATCTTTCACTGAAAATTATCCTTTTCAAAGGACTACAATCCCTGAAAATTTCAGCTCATTGACACTTATAGTTCCTGAGATAAAATCGTGCTAAGCAATTGTGGTGATTTATCAATTTTTCAATTTTTCTGAGTGCCTTTTTTCATAGATTTTGGCTTCAAATCTGAGAATAATTTAGTT
>CAKJTU040000012.1:147523-201167 GCA_917834065.1 Ceutorhynchus assimilis | reverse complement strand
AGCTGAAATTTTCAGGGATTGTAGTCCTTTGAAAAGGATAATTTTCAGTGAAAGATTCAGCTTTCTATCTATAATAGAAAAAAAGTTATGACTTTTCAAAATTTTCCAAAAAAATCATAAGGGGGGTACCTTCCTACTAAAACGATGAAATTTCAAATTTTTTTTTTGTCGAGATTTTGTGTCCTAATGGTCCCTCGTCATACTCTGAACTCCATAAACTAAATTATTCTCAGATTTGAAGCCAAAATCCATGAAAAAAGGCACTCAGAAAAATTGAAAAATTGATAAATCACCACAATTGCTTAGCACGATTTTATCTCAGGAACTATAAGTGTCAATGAGCTGAAATTTTCAGGGATTGTAGTCCTTTGAAAAGGATAATTTTCAGTGAAAGATTCAGCTTTCTATCTATAATAGAAAAAAAGTTATGACTTTTCAAAATTTTCCAAAAAAATCATAAGGGGGGTACCTTCCTACTAAAACGATGAAATTTCAAATTTTTTTTTGTCGAGATTTTGTGTCCTAATGGTCCCTCGTCATACTCTGAACTCCATAAACTAAATTATTCTCAGATTTGAAGCCAAAATCCATGAAAAAAGGCACTCAGAAAAATTGAAAAATTGATAAATCACCACAATTGCTTAGCACGATTTTATCTCAGGAACTATAAGTGTCAATGAGCTGAAATTTTCAGGGATTGTAGTCCTTTGAAAAGGATAATTTTCAGTGAAAGATTCAGCTTTCTATCTATAATAGAAAAAAAAGTTATGACTTTTCAAAATTTTCCAAAAAAATCATAAGGGGGGTACCTTCCTACTAAAACGATGAAATTTCAAATTTTTTTTTGTCGAGATTTTGTGTCCTAATGGTCCCTCGTCATACTCTGAACTCCATAAACTAAATTATTCTCAGATTTGAAGCCAAAATCCATGAAAAAAGGCACTCAGAAAAATTGAAAAATTGATAAATCACCACAATTGCTTAGCACGATTTTATCTCAGGAACTATAAGTGTCAATGAGCTGAAATTTTCAGGGATTGTAGTCCTTTGAAAAGGATAATTTTCAGTGAAAGATTCAGCTTTCTATCTATAATAGAAAAAAAGTTATGACTTTTCAAAATTTTCCAAAAAAATCATAAGGGGGGTACCTTCCTACTAAAACGATGAAATTTCAAATTTTTTTTTGTCGAGATTTTGTGTCCTAATGGTCCCTCGTCATACTCTGAACTCCATAAACTAAATTATTCTCAGATTTGAAGCCAAAATCCATGAAAAAAGGCACTCAGAAAAATTGAAAAATTGATAAATCACCACAATTGCTTAGCACGATTTTATCTCAGGAACTATAAGTGTCAATGAGCTGAAATTTTCAGGGATTGTAGTCCTTTGAAAAGGATAATTTTCAGTGAAAGATTCAGCTTTCTATCTATAATAGAAAAAAAGTTATGACTTTTCAAAATTTTCCAAAAAAATCATAAGGGGGGTACCTTCCTACTAAAACGATGAAATTTCAAATTTTTTTTTTGTCGAGATTTTGTGTCCTAATGGTCCCTCGTCATACTCTGAACTCCATAAACTAAATTATTCTCAGATTTGAAGCCAAAATCCATGAAAAAAGGCACTCAGAAAAATTGAAAAATTGATAAATCACCACAATTGCTTAGCACGATTTTATCTCAGGAACTATAAGTGTCAATGAGCTGAAATTTTCAGGATTGTAGTCCTTTGAAAAGGATAATTTTCAGTGAAAGATTCAGCTTTCTATCTATAATAGAAAAAAAGTTATGACTTTTCAAAATTTTCCAAAAAAATCATAAGGGGGGTACCTTCCTACTAAAACGATGAAATTTCAAATTTTTTTTTGTCGAGATTTTGTGTCCTAATGGTCCCTCGTCATACTCTGAACTCCATAAACTAAATTATTCTCAGATTTGAAGCCAAAATCCATGAAAAAAGGCACTCAGAAAAATTGAAAAATTGATAAATCACCACAATTGCTTAGCACGATTTTATCTCAGGAACTATAAGTGTCAATGAGCTGAAATTTTCAGGGATTGTAGTCCTTTGAAAAGGATAATTTTCAGTGAAAGATTCAGCTTTCTATCTATAATAGAAAAAAAGTTATGACTTTTCAAAATTTTCCAAAAAAAATCAAGGGGGGTACCTTCCTACTAAAACGATGAAATTTCAAATTTTTTTTTGTCGAGATTTTGTGTCCTAATGGTCCCTCGTCATACTCTGAACTCCATAAACTAAATTATTCTCAGATTTGAAGCCAAAATCCATGAAAAAAGGCACTCAGAAAAATTGAAAAATTGATAAATCACCACAATTGCTTAGCACGATTTTATCTCAGGAACTATAAGTGTCAATGAGCTGAAATTTTCAGGGATTGTAGTCCTTTGAAAAGGATAATTTTCAGTGAAAGATTTAGCTTTCTATCTATAATAGAAAAAAAGTTATGACTTTTCAAAATTTTCCAAAAAAATCATAAGGGGGGTACCTTTCCTACTAAAACGATGAAATTTCAAATTTTTTTTTGTCGAGATTTTGTGTCGTAATGGTCCCTCGTGATACCCTGAGCTCCATAAACTAAATTATTCTCAGATTTGAAGCCAAAATCCATGAAAAAAGGCACTCAGAAAAATTGAAAAATTGATAAATCACCACAATTGCTTAGCACGATTTTATCTCAGGAACTATAAGTGTCAATGAGCTGAAATTTTCAGGGATTGTAGTCCTTTGAAAAGGATAATTTTCAGTGAAAGATTCAGCTCTCTATCTATAATAGAAAAAAAGTTATGACTTTTCAAAGTTTTCCAAAAAAATCATAAGGGGGGTACTTTCCTACTAAAACGATGAAATTTCAAATTTTTTTTTTGTCGAGATTTTGTGTCCTAATGGTCCCTCGTCATACCCTGAACTCCATAAACTAAATTATTCTCAGATTTGAAGCCAAAATCCATGAAAAAAGGCACTCAGAAAAATTGAAAAATTGATAAATCACCACAATTGCTTAGCACGATTTTATCTCAGGAACTATAAGTGTCAATTAGCTGAAATTTTCAGGGATTGTAGTCCTTTGAAAAGGATAATTTTCAGTGAAAGATTCAGCTTTCTATCTATAATAGAAAAAAAGTTATGACTTTTCAAAATTTTCCAAAAAAATCATAAGGGGGGTACTTTCCTACTAAAACGATGAAATTTCAAATTTTTTTTTTGTCGAGATTTTGTGTCCTAATGGTCCCTCGTCATACCCTGAACTCCATAAACTAAATTATTCTCAGATTTGAAGCCAAAATCCATGAAAAAAGGCACTCAGAAAAATTGAAAAATTGATAAATCACCACAATTGCTTAGCACGATTTTATCTCAGGAACTATAAGTGTCAATGAGCTGAAATTTTCAGGGATTGTAGTCCTTTGAAAAGGATAATTTTCAGTGAAAGATTTAGCTTTCTATCTATAATAGAAAAAAAGTTATGACTTTTCAAAATTTTCCAAAAAAATCATAAGGGGGGTACCTTCCTACTAAAACGATGAAATTTCAAATTTTTTTTTTGTCGAGATTTTGTGTTCTAATGGTCCCTCGTGATACCCTGAGCTCCATAAACTAAATTATTCTCAGATTTGAAGCCAAAATCCATAAAAAAGGCACTCAGAAAAATTGAAAAATTGATAAATCACCACAATTGCTTAGCACGATTTTATCTCAGGAACTATAAGTGTCAATGAGCTGAAATTTTCAGGGATTGTAGTCCTTTGAAAAGGATAATTTTCAGTGAAAGATTCAGCTTTCTATCTATAATAGAAAAAAAGTTATGACTTTTCAAAATTTTCCAAAAAAATCATAAGGGGGGTACTTTCCTACTAAAACGATGAAATTTCAAATTTTTTTTTTGTCGAGATTTTGTGTCCTAATGGTCCCTCGTCATACCCTGAACTCCATAAACTAAATTATTCTCAGATTTGAAGCCAAAATCCATGAAAAAAGGCACTCAGAAAAATTGAAAAATTGATAAATCACCACAATTGCTTAGCACGATTTTATCTCAGGAACTATAAGTGTCAATTAGCTGAAATTTTCAGGGATTGTAGTCCTTTGAAAAGGATAATTTTCAGTGAAAGATTCAGCTTTCTATCTATAATAGAAAAAAAGTTATGACTTTTCAAAATTTTCCAAAAAAATCATAAGGGGGGGTACTTTCCTACTAAAACGATGAAATTTCAAATTTTTTTTTTTGTCGAGATTTTGTGTCCTAATGGTCCCTCGTCATACCCTGAACTCCATAAACTAAATTATTCTCAGATTTGAAGCCAAAATCCATGAAAAAAGGCACTCAGAAAAATTGAAAAATTGATAAATCACCACAATTGCTTAGCACGATTTTATCTCAGGAACTATAAGTGTCAATGAGCTGAAATTTTCAGGGATTGTAGTCCTTTGAAAAGGATAATTTTCAGTGAAAGATTTAGCTTTCTATCTATAATAGAAAAAAAGTTATGACTTTTCAAAATTTTCCAAAAAAATCATAAGGGGGGTACCTTCCTACTAAAACGATGAAATTTCAAATTTTTTTTTTGTCGAGATTTTGTGTCGTAATGGTCCCTCGTGATACCCTGAGCTCCATAAACTAAATTATTCTCAGATTTGAAGCCAAAATCCATGAAAAAAGGCACTCAGAAAAATTGAAAAATTGATAAATCACCACAATTGCTTAGCACGATTTTATCTCAGGAACTATAAGTGTCAATGAGCTGAAATTTTCAGGGATTGTAGTCCTTTGAAAAGGATAATTTTCAGTGAAAGATTCAGCTTTCTATCTATAATAGAAAAAAAGTTATGACTTTTCAAAATTTTCCAAAAAAATCATAAGGGGGGTACTTTCCTACTAAAACGATGAAATTTCAAATTTTTTTTTTGTCGAGATTTTGTGTCCTAATGGTCCCTCGTCATACCCTGAACTCCATAAACTAAATTATTCTCAGATTTGAAGCCAAAATCCATGAAAAAAGGCACTCAGAAAAATTGAAAAATTGATAAATCACCACAATTGCTTAGCACGATTTTATCTCAGGAACTATAAGTGTCAATTAGCTGAAATTTTCAGGGATTGTAGTCCTTTGAAAAGGATAATTTTCAGTGAAAGATTCAGCTTTCTATCTATAATAGAAAAAAAGTTATGACTTTTCAAAATTTTCCAAAAAAATCATAAGGGGGGTACTTTCCTACTAAAACGATGAAATTTCAAATTTTTTTTTTGTCGAGATTTTGTGTCCTAATGGTCCCTCGTCATACCCTGAACTCCATAAACTAAATTATTCTCAGATTTGAAGCCAAAATCCATGAAAAAAGGCACTCAGAAAAATTGAAAAATTGATAAATCACCACAATTGCTTAGCACGATTTTATCTCAGGAACTATAAGTGTCAATGAGCTGAAATTTTCAGGGATTGTAGTCCTTTGAAAAGGATAATTTTCAGTGAAAGATTTAGCTTTCTATCTATAATAGAAAAAAAGTTATGACTTTTCAAAATTTTCCAAAAAAATCATAAGGGGGGGTACTTTCCTACTAAAACGATGAAATTTCAAATTTTTTTTTTGTCGAGATTTTGTGTCCTAATGGTCCCTCGTCATACCCTGAACTCCATAAACTAAATTATTCTCAGATTTGAAGCCAAAATCCATGAAAAAAGGCACTCAGAAAAATTGAAAAATTGATAAATCACCACAATTGCTTAGCACGATTTTATCTCAGGAACTATAAGTGTCAATTAGCTGAAATTTTCAGGGATTGTAGTCCTTTGAAAAGGATAATTTTCAGTGAAAGATTCAGCTTTCTATCTATAATAGAAAAAAAGTTATGACTTTTCAAAATTTTCCAAAAAAATCATAAGGGGGGTACTTTCCTACTAAAACGATGAAATTTCAAATTTTTTTTTTGTCGAGATTTTGTGTCCTAATGGTCCCTCGTCATACCCTGAACTCCATAAACTAAATTATTCTCAGATTTGAAGCCAAAATCCATGAAAAAAGGCACTCAGAAAAATTGAAAAATTGATAAATCACCACAATTGCTTAGCACGATTTTATCTCAGGAACTATAAGTGTCAATGAGCTGAAATTTTCAGGGATTGTAGTCCTTTGAAAAGGATCATTTTTCAGTGAAAGATTTAGCTTTCTATCTATAATAGAAAAAAAGTTATGACATTTCAAAATTTTCCAAAAAAATCATAAGGGGGGTACCTTCCTACTAAAACGATGAAATTTCAAATTTTTTTTTTGTCGAGATTTTGTGTCCTAATGGTCCCTCGTGATACCCTGAGCTCCATAAACTAAATTATTCTCAGATTTGAAGCCAAAATCCATGAAAAAAGGCACTCAGAAAAATTGAAAAATTTGATAAATCACCACAATTGCTTAGCACGATTTTATCTCAGGAACTATAAGTGTCAATGAGCTGAAATTTTCAGGGATTGTAGTCCTTTGAAAAGGATAATTTTCAGTGAAAGATTCAGCTTTCTATCTATAATAGAAAAAAAGTTATGACTTTTCAAAATTTTCCAAAAAAATCATAAGGGGGGTACTTTCCTACTAAAACGATGAAATTTCAAATTTTTTTTTTGTCGAGATTTTGTGTCGTAATGGTCCCTCGTCATACCCTGAACTCCATAAACTAAATTATTCTCAGATTTGAAGCCAAAATCCATGAAAAAAGGCACTCAGAAAAATTGAAAAATTGATAAATCACCACAATTGCTTAGCACGATTTTATCTCAGGAACTATAAGTGTCAATTAGCTGAAATTTTCAGGGATTGTAGTCCTTTGAAAAGGATAATTTTCAGTGAAAGATTCAGCTTTCTATCTATAATAGAAAAAAAGTTATGACTTTTCAAAATTTTCCAAAAAAATCATAAGGGGGGTACTTTCCTACTAAAACGATGAAATTTCAAATTTTTTTTTTGTCGAGATTTTGTGTCCTAATGGTCCCTCGTCATACCCTGAACTCCATAAACTAAATTATTCTCAGATTTGAAGCCAAAATCCATGAAAAAAGGCACTCAGAAAAATTGAAAAATTGATAAATCACCACAATTGCTTAGCACGATTTTATCTCAGGAACTATAAGTGTCAATTAGCTGAAATTTTCAGGGATTGTAGTCCTTTGAAAAGGATAATTTTCAGTGAAAGATTCAGCTTTCTATCTATAATAGAAAAAAAGTTATGACTTTTCAAAATTTTCCAAAAAAATCATAAGGGGGGTACTTTCCTACTAAAACGATGAAATTTCAAATTTTTTTTTGTCGAGATTTTGTGTCCTAATGGTCCCTCGTCATACCCTGAACTCCATAAACTAAATTATTCTCAGATTTGAAGCCAAAATCCATGAAAAAAGGCACTCAGAAAAATTGAAAAATTGATAAATCACCACAATTGCTTAGCACGATTTTATCTCAGGAACTATAAGTGTCAATGAGCTGAAATTTTCAGGGATTGTAGTCCTTTGAAAAGGATAATTTTCAGTGAAAGATTTAGCTTTCTATCTATAATAGAAAAAAAGTTATGACTTTTCAAAATTTTCCAAAAAAATCATAAGGGGGGGTACCTTCCTACTAAAACGATGAAATTTCAAATTTTTTTTTGTCGAGATTTTGTGTCGTAATGGTCCCTCGTGATACCCTGAGCTCCATAAACTAAATTATTCTCAGATTTGAAGCCAAAAATCCATGAAAAAAGGCACTCAGAAAAATTGAAAAATTGATAAATCACCACAATTGCTTAGCACGATTTTATCTCAGGAACTATAAGTGTCAATGAGCTGAAATTTTCAGGGATTGTAGTCCTTTGAAAAGGATAATTTTCAGTGAAAGATTCAGCTTTCTATCTATAATAGAAAAAAAGTTATGACTTTTCAAAATTTTCCAAAAAAATCATAAGGGGGGGTACCTTCCTACTAAAACGATGAAATTTCAAATTTTTTTTTGTCGAGATTTTGTGTCCTAATGGTCCCTCGTCATACTCTGAACTCCATAAACTAAATTATTCTCAGATTTGAAGCCAAAATCCATGAAAAAAGGCACTCAGAAAAATTGAAAAATTGATAAATCACCACAATTGCTTAGCACGATTTTATCTCAGGAACTATAAGTGTCAATGAGCTGAAATTTTCAGGGATTGTAGTCCTTTGAAAAGGATAATTTTCAGTGAAAGATTCAGCTTTCTATCTATAATAGAAAAAAAGTTATGACTTTTCAAAATTTTCCAAAAAAATCATAAGGGGGGTACTTTCCTACTAAAACGATGAAATTTCAAATTTTTTTTTGTCGAGATTTTGTGTCCTAATGGTCCCTCGTCATACCCTGAACTCCATAAACTAAATTATTCTCAGATTTGAAGCCAAAATCCATGAAAAAAGGCACTCAGAAAAATTGAAAAATTGATAAATCACCACAATTGCTTAGCACGATTTTATCTCAGGAACTATAAGTGTCAATGAGCTGAAATTTTCAGGGATTGTAGTCCTTTGAAAAGGATAATTTTCAGTGAAAGATTCAGCTTTCTATCTATAATAGAAAAAAAGTTATGACTTTTCAAATTTTCCAAAAAAATCATAAGGGGGGTACCTTCCTACTAAAACGATGAAATTTCAAATTTTTTTTTGTCGAGATTTTGTGTCCTAATGGTCCCTCGTCATACCCTGAACTCCATAAACTAAATTATTCTCAGATTTGAAGCCAAAATCCATGAAAAAAGGCACTCAGAAAAATTGAAAAATTGATAAATCACCACAATTGCTTAGCACGATTTTATCTCAGGAACTATAAGTGTCAATGAGCTGAAATTTTCAGGGATTGTAGTCCTTTGAAAAGGATAATTTTCAGTGAAAGATTCAGCTTTCTATCTATAATAGAAAAAAAGTTATGACTTTTCATAATTTTCCAAAAAAATCATAAGGGGGGTACCTTCCTACTAAAACGATGAAATTTCAAATTTTTTTTTTGTCGAGATTTTGTGTCCTAATGGTCCCTCGTCATACTCTGAACTCCATAAACTAAATTATTCTCAGATTTGAAGCCAAAATCCATGAAAAAAGGCACTCAGAAAAATTGAAAAATTGATAAATCACCACAATTGCTTAGCACGATTTTATCTCAGGAACTATAAGTGTCAATGAGCTGAAATTTTCAGGGATTGTAGTCCTTTGAAAAGGATAATTTTCAGTGAAAGATTCAGCTTCTATCTATAATAGAAAAAAAGTTATGACTTTTCAAAATTTTCCAAAAAAATCATAAGGGGGGTACTTTCCTACTAAAACGATGAAATTTCAAATTTTTTTTTTGTCGAGATTTTGTGTCCTAATGGTCCCTCGTCATACCTCTGAACTCCATAAACTAAATTATTCTCAGATTTGAAGCCAAAATCCATGAAAAAAGGCACTCAGAAAAATTGAAAAATTGATAAATCACCACAATTGCTTAGCACGATTTTATCTCAGGAACTATAAGTGTCAATGAGCTGAAATTTTCAGGGATTGTAGTCCTTTGAAAAGGATAATTTTCAGTGAAAGATTCAGCTTTCTATCTATAATAGAAAAAAAGTTATGACTTTTCAAAATTTTCCAAAAAAATCATAAGGGGGGTACCTTCCTACTAAAACGATGAAATTTCAAATTTTTTTTTGTCGAGATTTTGTGTCCTAATGGTCCCTCGTCATACTCTGAACTCCATAAACTAAATTATTCTCAGATTTGAAGCCAAAATCCATGAAAAAAGGCACTCAGAAAAATTGAAAAATTGTTAAATCACCACAATTGCTTAGCACGATTTTATCTCAGGAACTATAAGTGTCAATGAGCTGAAATTTTCAGGGATTGTAAGTCCATTGAAAAGGATAATTTTCAGTGAAAGATTCAGCTTTCTATCTATAATAGAAAAAAAGTTATGACTTTTCAAAATTTTCCAAAAAAATCATAAGGGGGGTACTTTCCTACTAAAACGATGAAATTTCAAATTTTTTTTTGTCGAGATTTTGTGTCCTAATGGTCCCTCGTCATACCCTGAACTCCATAAACTAAATTATTCTCAGATTTGAAGCCAAAATCCATGAAAAAAGGCACTCAGAAAAATTGAAAAATTGATAAATCACCACAATTGCTTAGCACGATTTTATCTCAGGAACTATAAGTGTCAATGAGCTGAAATTTTCAGGGATTGTAGTCCTTTGAAAAGGATAATTTTCAGTGAAAGATTCAGCTTTCTATCTATAATAGAAAAAAAGTTATGACTTTTCAAAATTTTCCAAAAAAATCATAAGGGGGGTACCTTCCTACTAAAACGATGAAATTTCAAATTTTTTTTTGTCGAGATTTTGTGTCCTAATGGTCCCTCGTGATACCCTGAACTCCATAAACTAAATTATTCTCAGATTTGAAGCCAAAATCCATGAAAAAAGGCACTCAGAAAAATTGATAAATCACCACAATTGCTTAGCACGATTTTATCTCAGGAACTATAAGTGTCAATGAGCTGAAATTTTCAGGGATTGTAGTCCTTTGAAAAGGATAATTTTCAGTGAAAGATTCAGCTTTCTATCTATAATAGAAAAAAAGTTATGACTTTTCAAAATTTTCCAAAAAAATCATAAGGGGGGTACCTTCCTACTAAAACGATGAAATTTCAAATTTTTTTTTGTCGAGATTTTGTGTCCTAATGGTCCCTCGTCATACCCTGAACTCCATAAACTAAATTATTCTCAGATTTGAAGCCAAAATCCATGAAAAAAGGCACTCAGAAAAATTGAAAAATTGATAAATCACCACAATTGCTTAGCACGATTTTATCTCAGGAACTATAAGTGTCAATGAGCTGAAATTTTCAGGGATTGTAGTCCTTTGAAAAGGATAATTTTCAGTGAAAGATTCAGCTTTCTATCTATAATAGAAAAAAAGTTATGACTTTTCAAAATTTTCCAAAAAAATCATAAGGGGGGTACCTTCCTACTAAAACGATGAAATTTCAAATTTTTTTTTGTCGAGATTTTGTGTCCTAATGGTCCCTCGTCATACTCTGAACTCCATAAACTAAATTATTCTCAGATTTGAAGCCAAAATCCATGAAAAAAGGCACTCAGAAAAATTGAAAAATTGATAAATCACCACAATTGCTTAGCACGATTTTATCTCAGGAACTATAAGTGTCAATGAGCTGAAATTTTCAGGGATTGTAGTCCTTTGAAAAGGATAATTTTCAGTGAAAGATTTAGCTTTCTATCTATAATAGAAAAAAAGTTATGACTTTTCAAAATTTTCCAAAAAAATCATAAGGGGGGTACCTTCCTACTAAAACGATGAAATTTCAAATTTTTTTTTGTCGAGATTTTGTGTCCTAATGGTCCCTCGTCATACCCTGAACTCCATAAACTAAATTATTCTCAGATTTGAAGCCAAAATCCATGAAAAAAGGCACTCAGAAAAATTGATAAATCACCACAATTGCTTAGCACGATTTTATCTCAGGAACTATAAGTGTCAATGAGCTGAAATTTTCAGGGATTGTAGTCCTTTGAAAAGGATAATTTTCAGTGAAAGATTCAGCTTTCTATCTATAATAGAAAAAAAGTTATGACTTTTCAAAATTTTCCAAAAAAATCATAAGGGGGGGTACCTTCCTACTAAAACGATGAAATTTCAAATTTTTTTTTGTCGAGATTTTGTGTCCTAATGGTCCCTCGTGATACCCTGAACTCCATAAACTAAATTATTCTCAGATTTGAAGCCAAAATCCATGAAAAAAGGCACTCAGAAAAATTGATAAATCACCACAATTGCTTAGCACGATTTTATCTCAGGAACTATAAGTGTCAATGAGCTGAAATTTTCAGGGATTGTAGTCCTTTGAAAAGGATAATTTTCAGTGAAAGATTCAGCTTTCTATCTATAATAGAAAAAAAGTTATGACTTTTCAAAATTTTCCAAAAAAATCATAAGGGGGGTACCTTCCTACTAAAACGATGAAATTTCAAATTTTTTTTTGTCGAGATTTTGTGTCCTAATGGTCCCTCGTGATACCCTGAACTCCATAAACTAAATTATTCTCAGATTTGAAGCCAAAATCCATGAAAAAAGGCACTCAGAAAAATTGATAAATCACCACAATTGCTTAGCACGATTTTATCTCAGGAACTATAAGTGTCAATGAGCTGAAATTTTCAGGGATTGTAGTCCTTTGAAAAGGATAATTTTCAGTGAAAGATTCAGCTTTCTATCTATAATAGAAAAAAAGTTATGACTTTTCAAAATTTTCCAAAAAAATCATAAGGGGGGTACCTTCCTACTAAAACGATGAAATTTCAAATTTTTTTTTGTCGAGATTTTGTGTCCTAATGGTCCCTCGTCATACTCTGAACTCCATAAACTAAATTATTCTCAGATTTGAAGCCAAAATCCATGAAAAAAGGCACTCAGAAAAATTGAAAAATTGATAAATCACCACAATTGCTTAGCACGATTTTATCTCAGGAACTATAAGTGTCAATGAGCTGAAATTTTCAGGGATTGTAGTCCTTTGAAAAGGATAATTTTCAGTGAAAGATTCAGCTTTCTATCTATAATAGAAAAAAAGTTATGACTTTTCAAAATTTTCCAAAAAAATCATAAGGGGGGTACCTTCCTACTAAAACGATGAAATTTCAAATTTTTTTTTGTCGAGATTTTGTGTCCTAATGGTCCCTCGTGATACCCTGAACTCCATAAACTAAATTATTCTCAGATTTGAAGCCAAAATCCATGAAAAAAGGCACTCAGAAAAATTGATAAATCACCACAATTGCTTAGCACGATTTTATCTCAGGAACTATAAGTGTCAATGAGCTGAAATTTTCAGGGATTGTAGTCCTTTGAAAAGGATAATTTTCAGTGAAAGATTCAGCTTTCTATCTATAATAGAAAAAAAGTTATGACTTTTCAAAATTTTCCAAAAAAATCATAAGGGGGGTACCTTCCTACTAAAACGATGAAATTTCAAATTTTTTTTTTGTCGAGATTTTGTGTCCTAATGGTCCCTCGTCATACTCTGAACTCCATAAACTAAATTATTCTCAGATTTGAAGCCAAAATCCATGAAAAAAGGCACTCAGAAAAATTGAAAAATTGATAAATCACCACAATTGCTTAGCACGATTTTATCTCAGGAACTATAAGTGTCAATGAGCTGAAATTTTCAGGGATTGTAGTCCTTTGAAAAGGATAATTTTCAGTGAAAGATTCAGCTTTCTATCTATAATAGAAAAAAAGTTATGACTTTTCAAAATTTTCCAAAAAAATCATAAGGGGGGTACCTTCCTACTAAAACGATGAAATTTCAAATTTTTTTTTGTCGAGATTTTGTGTCCTAATGGTCCCTCGTGATACCCTGAACTCCATAAACTAAATTATTCTCAGATTTGAAGCCAAAATCCATGAAAAAAGGCACTCAGAAAAATTGATAAATCACCACAATTGCTTAGCACGATTTTATCTCAGGAACTATAAGTGTCAATGAGCTGAAATTTTCAGGGATTGTAGTCCTTTGAAAAGGATAATTTTCAGTGAAAGATTCAGCTTTCTATCTATAATAGAAAAAAAGTTATGACTTTTCAAAATTTTCCAAAAAAATCATAAGGGGGGTACTTTCCTACTAAAACGATGAAATTTCAAATTTTTTTTTGTCGAGATTTTGTGTCCTAATGGTCCCTCGTCATACCCTGAACTCCATAAACTAAATTATTCTCAGATTTGAAGCCAAAATCCATGAAAAAAGGCACTCAGAAAAATTGAAAAATTGATAAATCACCACAATTGCTTAGCACGATTTTATCTCAGGAACTATAAGTGTCAATGAGCTGAAATTTTCAGGGATTGTAGTCCTTTGAAAAGGATAATTTTCAGTGAAAGATTCAGCTTTCTATCTATAATAGAAAAAAAGTTATGACTTTTCAAAATTTTCCAAAAAAATCATAAGGGGGGTACCTTCCTACTAAAACGATGAAATTTCAAATTTTTTTTTGTCGAGATTTTGTGTCCTAATGGTCCCTCGTGATACCCTGAACTCCATAAACTAAATTATTCTCAGATTTGAAGCCAAAATCCATGAAAAAAGGCACTCAGAAAAATTGAATAAATCACCACAATTGCTTAGCACGATTTTATCTCAGGAACTATAAGTGTCAATGAGCTGAAATTTTCAGGGATTGTAGTCCTTTGAAAAGGATAATTTTCAGTGAAAGATTCAGCTTTCTATCTATAATAGAAAAAAAGTTATGACTTTTCAAAATTTTCCAAAAAAATCATAAGTGGGGTACCTTCCTACTAAAACGATGAAATTTCAAATTTTTTTTTGTCGAGATTTTGTGTCCAAATGGTCCCTCGTGATACCCTGAACTCCATATACTAAATTATTCTCAGATTTGAAGCCAAAATCCATGAAAAAAGGCACTCAGAAAAATTGAAAAATTGATAAATCACCACAATTGCTTAGCACGATTTTATCTCAGGAACTATAAGTGTCAATGAGCTGAAATTTTCAGGGATTGTAGTCCTTTGAAAAGGATAATTTTCAGTGAAAGATTCAGCTTTCTATCTATAATAGAAAAAAAGTTATGACTTTTCAAAATTTTCCAAAAAAATCATAAGGGGGGTACCTTCCTACTAAAACGATGAAATTTCAAATTTTTTTTTGTCGAGATTTTGTGTCCAAATGGTCCCTCGTGATACCCTGAACTCCATATACTAAATTATTCTCAGATTTGAAGCCAAAATCCATGAAAAAAGGCACTCAGAAAAATTGAAAAATTGATAAATCACCACAATTGCTTAGCACGATTTTATCTCAGGAACTATAAGTGTCAATGAGCTGAAATTTTCAGGGATTGTAGTCCTTTGAAAAGGATAATTTTCAGTGAAAGATTCAGCTTTCTATCTATAATAGAAAAAAAGTTATGACTTTTCAAAATTTTCCAAAAAAATCATAAGGGGGGTACCTTCCTACTAAAACGATGAAATTTCAAATTTTTTTTTGTCGAGATTTTGTGTCCAAATGGTCCCTCGTCATACTCTGAACTCCATAAACTAAATTATTCTCAGATTTGAAGCCAAAATCCATGAAAAAAGGCACTCAGAAAAATTGAAAAATTGATAAATCACCACAATTGCTTAGCACGATTTTATCTCAGGAACTATAAGTGTCAATGAGCTGAAATTTTCAGGGATTGTAGTCCTTTGAAAAGGATAATTTTCAGTGAAAGATTCAGCTTTCTATCTATAATAGAAAAAAAGTTATGACTTTTCAAAATTTTCCAAAAAAATCATAAGGGGGGTACCTTCCTACTAAAACGATGAAATTTCAAATTTTTTTTTGTCGAGATTTTGTGTCCAAATGGTCCCTCGTGATACCCTGAACTCCATATACTAAATTATTCTCAGATTTGAAGCCAAAATCCATGAAAAAAGGCACTCAGAAAAATTGAAAAATTGATAAATCACCACAATTGCTTAGCACGATTTTATCTCAGGAACTATAAGTGTCAATGAGCTGAAATTTTCAGGGATTGTAGTCCTTTGAAAAGGATAATTTTCAGTGAAAGATTCAGCTTTCTATCTATAATAGAAAAAAAGTTATGACTTTTCAAAATTTTCCAAAAAAATCATAAGGGGGGTACCTTCCTACTAAAACGATGAAATTTCAAATTTTTTTTTTGTCGAGATTTTGTGTCCAAATGGTCCCTCGTGATACCCTGAACTCCATATACTAAATTATTCTCAGATTTGAAGCCAAAATCCATGAAAAAAGGCACTCAGAAAAATTGAAAAATTGATAAATCACCACAATTGCTTAGCACGATTTTATCTCAGGAACTATAAGTGTCAATGAGCTGAAATTTTCAGGGATTGTAGTCCTTTGAAAAGGATAATTTTCAGTGAAAGATTCAGCTTTCTATCTATAATAGAAAAAAAGTTATGACTTTTCAAAATTTTCCAAAAAAATCATAAGGGGGGTACCTTCCTACTAAAACGATGAAATTTCAAATTTTTTTTTGTCGAGATTTTGTGTCCTAATGGTCCCTCGTGATACCCTGAACTCCATAAACTAAATTATTCTCAGATTTGAAGCCAAAATCCATGAAAAAAGGCACTCAGAAAAAATTGATAAATCACCACAATTGCTTAGCACGATTTTATCTCAGGAACTATAAGTGTCAATGAGCTGAAATTTTCAGGGATTGTAGTCCTTTGAAAAGGATAATTTTCAGTGAAAGATTCAGCTTTCTATCTATAATAGAAAAAAAGTTATGACTTTTCAAAATTTTCCAAAAAAATCATAAGGGGGGTACCTTCCTACTAAAACGATGAAATTTCAAATTTTTTTTTGTCGAGATTTTGTGTCCTAATGGTCCCTCGTCATACTCTGAACTCCATAAACTAAATTATTCTCAGATTTGAAGCCAAAATCCATGAAAAAAGGCACTCAGAAAATTGAAAAATTGATAAATCACCACAATTGCTTAGCACGATTTTATCTCAGGAACTATAAGTGTCAATGAGCTGAAATTTTCAGGGATTGTAGTCCTTTGAAAAGGATAATTTTCAGTGAAAGATTCAGCTTTCTATCTATAATAGAAAAAAAGTTATGACTTTTCAAAATTTTCCAAAAAAATCATAAGGGGGGTACCTTCCTACTAAAACGATGAAATTTCAAATTTTTTTTTGTCGAGATATTGTGTCCTAATGGTCCCTCGTGATACCCTGAACTCCATAAACTAAATTATTCTCAGATTTGAAGCCAAAATCCATGAAAAAAGGCACTCAGAAAAATTGATAAATCACCACAATTGCTTAGCACGATTTTATCTCAGGAACAATAAGTGTCAATGAGCTGAAATTTTCAGGGATTGTAGTCCTTTGAAAAGGATAATTTTCAGTGAAAGATTCAGCTTTCTATCTATAATAGAAAAAAAGTTATGACTTTTCAAAATTTTCCAAAAAAATCATAAGGGGGGTACCTTCCTACTAAAACGATGAAATTTCAAATTTTTTTTTGTCGAGATTTTGTGTCCTAATGGTCCCTCGTCATACTCTGAACTCCATAAACTAAATTATTCTCAGATTTGAAGCCAAAATCCATGAAAAAAGGCACTCAGAAAAAATTGAAAAATTGATAAATCACCACAATTGCTTAGCACGATTTTATCTCAGGAACTATAAGTGTCAATGAGCTGAAATTTTCAGGGATTGTAGTCCTTTGAAAAGGATAATTTTCAGTGAAAGATTCAGCTTTCTATCTATAATAGAAAAAAAGTTATGACTTTTCAAAATTTTCCAAAAAAATCATAAGGGGGGTACCTTCCTACTAAAACGATGAAATTTCAAATTTTTTTTTGTCGAGATTTTGTGTCCTAATGGTCCCTCGTGATACCCTGAACTCCATAAACTAAATTATTCTCAGATTTGAAGCCAAAATCTATGAAAAAAGGCACTCAGAAAATTGGAAAAATTGATAAATCACCACAATTGCTTAGCACGATTTTATCTCAGGAACTATAAGTGTCAATGAGCCTGAAATTTTCAGGGATTGTAGTCCTTTGAAAACGATAATTTTCAGTGAAAGATTCAGCTTTCTATCTATAATAGAAAAAAAGTTATGACTTTTCAAAATTTTCCAAAAAAATCATAAGGGGGGGTACCTTCCTACTAAAACGATGAAATTTCAAATTTTTTTTGTCGAGATTTTGTGTCCTAATGGTCCCTCGTGATACCCTGAACTCCATAAACTAAATTATTCTCAGTATTTGAAGCCAAAATCTATGAAAAAAGGCACTCAGAAAAATTGAAAAAATTGATAATCACCACAATTGCTTAGCACGATTTTATCTCAGGAACTATAAGTGTCAATGAGCTGAAATCTTCAGGGATTGTAGTCCTTTGAAAAGGATAATTTTCAGTGAAAGATTCAGCTTTCTATCTATAATAGAAAAAAAGTTATGACTTTTCAAAATTTTCCAAAAAAATCATAAGGGGGGTACCTTCCTACTAAAACGATGAAATTTCAAATTTTTTTTTTGTCGAGATTTTTGTGTCCTAATGGTCCCTCGTGATACCCTGAACTCCATAAACTAAATTATTCTCAGATTTGAAGCCAAAATCCATGAAAAAAGGCACTCAGAAAAATTGAAAAATTGATAAATCACCACAATTGCTTAGCACGATTTTATCTCAGGAACTATAAGTGTCAATGAGCTGAAATCTTCAGGGATTGTAGTCCTTTGAAAAGGATAATTTTCAGTGAAAGATTCAGCTTTCTATCTATAATAGAAAAAAAGTTATGACTTTTCAAAATTTTCCAAAAAAAATCATAAGGGGGTACCTTCCTACTAAAACGATGAAATTTCAAATTTTTTTTTGTCGAGATTTTGTGTCCTAATGGTCCCTCGTGATACCCTGAACTCCATAAACTAAATTATTCTCAGATTTGAAGCCAAAATCTATGAAAAAAGGCACTCAGAAAAATTGAAAAATTGATAAATCACCACAATTGCCTAGCACGATGTTATCTCAGGAACTATAAGTGTCAATGAGCTGAAATTTTCAGGGATTGTAGTCCTTTGAAAAGGATAATTTTCAGTGAAAGATTCAGCTTTCTATCTATAATAGAAAAAAAGTTATGACTTTTCAAAATTTTCCAAAAAAATCATAAGGGGGGTACCTTCCTACTAAAACGATGAAATTTCAAATTTTTTTTTGTCGAGATTTTGTGTCCTAATGGTCCCTCGTCATACCCTGAACTCCATAAACTAAATTATTCTCAGATTTGAAGCCAAAATCCATGAAAAAAGGCACTCAGAAAAAATTGAAAAATTGATAAATCACCACAATTGCTTAGCACGATTTTATCTCAGGAACTATAAGTGTCAATGAGCTGAAATCTTCAGGGATTGTAGTCCTTTGAAAAGGATAATTTTCAGTGAAAGATTTAGCTTTCTATCTATAATAGAAAAAAAGTTATGACTTTTCAAAATTTTCCAAAAAAATCATAAGGGGGGTACCTTCCTACTAAAACGATGAAATTTCAAATTTTTTTTTGTCGAGATTTTGTGTCCTAATGGTCCCTCGTGATACCCTGAACTCCATAAACTAATTATTCTCAGATTTGAAGCCAAAATCCATGAAAAAAGGCACTCAGAAAAATTGATAAATCACCACAATTGCTTAGCACGATTTTATCTCAGGAACTATAAGTGTCAATGAGCTGAAATTTTCAGGGATTGTAGTCCTTTGAAAAGGATAATTTTCAGTGAAAGATTCAGCTTTCTATCTATAATAGAAAAAAAGTTATGACTTTTCAAAATTTTCCAAAAAAATCATAAGGGGGGTACCTTCCTACTAAAACGATGAAATTTCAAATTTTTTTTTGTCGAGATTTTGTATCCTAATGGTCCCTCGTGATACCCTGAACTCCATAAACTAAATTATTCTCAGATTTGAAGCCAAAATCTATGAAAAAAGGCACTCAGAAAAATTGAAAAATTGATAAATCACCACAATTGCCTAGCACGATGTTATCTCAGGAACTATAAGTGTCAATGAGCTGAAATTTTCAGGGATTGTAGTCCTTTGAAAAGGATAATTTTCAGTGAAAGATTCAGCTTTCTATCTATAATAGAAAAAAAGTTATGACTTTTCAAAATTTTCCAAAAAAATCATAAGGGGGGGTACCTTCCTACTAAAACGATGAAATTTCAAATTTTTTTTTGTCGAGATTTTGTTTCCTAATGGTCCCTCGTGATACCCTGAACTCCATAAACTAAATTATTCTCAGATTTGAAGCCAAAATCTATGAAAAAAGGCACTCAGAAAAATTGAAAAATTGATAAATCACCACAATTGCCTAGCACGATGTTATCTCAGGAACTATAAGTGTCAATGAGCTGAAATTTTCAGGGATTGTAGTCCTTTGAAAAGGATAATTTTCGGTGAAAGATTCAGCTTTCTATCTATAATAGAAAAAAAGTTATGACTTCAAAATTTTCCAAAAAAATCATAAGGGGGGTACCTTCCTACTAAAACGATGAAATTTCAAATTTTTTTTTGTCGAGATTTTGTATCCTAATGGTCCCTCGTGATACCCTGAACTCCATAAACTAAATTATTCTCAGATTTGAAGCCAAAATCTATGAAAAAAGGCACTCAGAAAAATTGAAAAATTGATAAATCACCACAATTGCTTAGGACGATTTTATCTCAGGAACTATAAGTGTCAATGAGCTGAAATTTTCAGAGATTGTAGTCCTTTGAAAATGATAATTTTCAGTGAAAGATTCAGCTTTCTATCTATAATAGAAAAAAAGTTATGACTTTTCAAAATTTTCCAAAAAAATCATAAGGGGGGTACCTTCCTACTAAAACGATGAAATTTCAAATTTTTTTTTGTCGAGATTTTGTGTCCTAATGGTCCCTCGTGATACCCTGAACTCCATAAACTAAATTATTCTCAGATTTGAAGCCAAAATCTATGAAAAAAGGCACTCAGAAAAATTGAAAAATTGATAAATCACCACAATTGCCTAGCACGATGTTATCTCAGGAACTATAAGTGTCAATGAGCTGAAATTTTCAGGGATTGTAGTCCTTTGAAAAGGATAATTTTCAGTGAAAGATTCAGCTTTCTATCTATAATAGAAAAAAAGTTATGACTTTTCAAAATTTTCCAAAAAAATCATAAGGGGGGTACCTTCCTACTAAAACGATGAAATTTCAAATTTTTTTTTGTCGAGATTTTGTTTCCTAATGGTCCCTCGTGATACCCTGAACTCCATAAACTAAATTATTCTCAGATTTGAAGCCAAAATCTATGAAAAAAGGCACTCAGAAAAATTGAAAAATTGATAAATCACCACAATTGCCTAGCACGATGTTATCTCAGGAACTATAAGTGTCAATGAGCTGAAATTTTCAGGGATTGTAGTCCTTTGAAAAGGATAATTTTCAGTGAAAGATTCAGCTTTCTATCTATAATAGAAAAAAAGTTATGACTTTTCAAAATTTCCAAAAAAATCATAAGGGGGGTACCTTCCTACTAAAACGATGAAATTTCAAATTTTTTTTTGTCGAGATTTTGTTTCCTAATGGTCCCTCGTGATACCCTGAACTCCATAAACTAAATTATTCTCAGATTTGAAGCCAAAATCTATGAAAAAAGGCACTCAGAAAAATTGAAAAATTGATAAATCACCACAATTGCTTAGCATGATTTTATCTCAGGAACTATAAGTGTCAATGAGCTGAAATTTCCAGGGATTGTAGTCCTTTGAAAGGATAATTTTCAGTGAAAGATTCAGCTTTCTATCTATAATAGAAAAAAAGTTATGACTTTTCAAAATTTTCCAAAAAAATCATAAGGGGGGTACCTTCCTACTAAAACGATGAATTTCAAATTTTTTTTTGTCGAGATTTTGTTTCCTAATGGTCCCTCGTGATACCCTGAACTCCATAAACTAAATTATTCTCAGATTTGAAGCCAAAATCTATGAAAAAAGGCACTCAGAAAAATTGAAAAATTGATAAATCACCACAATTGCCTAGCACGATGTTATCTCAGGAACTATAAGTGTCAATGAGCTGAAATTTCCAGGGATTGTAGTGCTTTGAAAAGGATAATTTTCAGTGAAAGATTCAGCTTTCTATCTATAATAGAAAAAAAGTTATGACTTTTCAAAATTTTCCAAAAAAATCATAAGGGGGGTACCTTCCTACTAAAACGATGAAATTTCAAATTTTTTTTTGTCGAGATTTGTTTCCTAATGGTCCCTCGTGATACCCTGAACTCCATAAACTAAATTATTCTCAGATTTGAAGCCAAAATCTATGAAAAAAGGCACTCAGAAAAATTGAAAAATTGATAAATCACCACAATTGCCTAGCACGATGTTATCTCAGGAACTATAAGTGTCAATGAGCTGAAATTTTCAGGGATTGTAGTCCTTTGAAAAGGATAATTTTCAGTGAAAGATTCAGCTTTCTATCTATAATAGAAAAAAAGTTATGACTTTCAAAATTTTCCAAAAAAATCATAAGGGGGGTACCTTCCTACTAAAACGATGAAATTTCAAATTTTTTTTGTCGAGATTTTTGTTTCCTAATGGTCCCTCGTGATACCCTGAACTCCATAAACTAAATTATTCTCAGATTTGAAGCCAAAATCCATGAAAAAAGGCACTCAGAAAAATTGAAAAATTGATAAATCACCACAATTGCTTAGCACGATTTTATCTCAGGAACTATAAGTGTCAATGAGCTGAAATTTTCAGGGATTGTAGTCCTTTGAAAAGGATAATTTTCAGTGAAAGATTCAGTCTTTCTATCTATAATAGAAAAAAGTTATGACTTTTCAAAATTTTCCAAAAAAAATCATAAGGGGGGTACCTTCCTAACTAAAACGATGAAATTTCAAATTTTTTTTTGTCGAGATTTTGTGTCCTAATGGTCCCCGTGATACCCTGAACTCCATAAACTAAATTATTCTCAGATTTGTAGCCAAGATTGCTAGAGGTGGTAGCTAACATGTGTAGCTATTTTCAAAGTGATACAAACCACTGTGTAGAGACTATATTCAAAAATTGACAAAAATCATGACTTTTTTAGGGTTTTTAATTTTTTTTGGGACACTCAGACAGTGGGACATTTCACAAAACTAATTTTTCTTGATTGCTAGAGGTGGTAGCTAACATGTGTAGCTATTTTCAAAGTGATACAAACCACTGTGTAGAGACTATATTCAAAAATTGACAAAAATCATGACTTTTTTAGGGTTTTTAATTTTTTTGGGACACTCAGACAGTGGGACATTTCACAAAACTAATTTTTCTTGATTGCTAGAGGTGGTAGCTAACATGTGTAGCTATTTTCAAAGTGATACAAACCACTGTGTAGAGACTATATTCAAAAATTGACAAAAATCATGACTTTTTTAGGGTTTTTAATTTTTTTGGGACACTCAGACAGGGGGACATTTCACAAAACTAATTTTTCTTGATTGCTAGAGGTGGTAGCTAACATGTGTAGCTATTTTCAAAGTGATACAAACCACTGTGTAGAGACTATATTCAAAAATTGACAAAAATCATGACTTTTTTAGGGTTTTTAATTTTTTTGGGACACTCAGACAGTGGGACATTTCACAAAACTAATTTTTCTTGATTGCTAGAGGTGGTAGCTAACATGTGTAGCTATTTTCAAAGTGATACAAACCACTGTGTAGAGACTACATTTAAAATTGACAAAAATCATGACTTTTTTAGGGTTTTTAATTTTTTTGGGACACTCAGACAGTGGGACATTTCACAAACTAATTTTTCTTGATTGCTAGAGGTGGTAGCTAACATGTGTAGCTATTTTCAAAGTGATACAAACCACTGTGTAGAGACTATATTCAAAAATTGACAAAATCATGACTTTTTTAGGGTTTTTAATTTTTTTGGGACACTCAGACAGTCGGACATTTCACAAAACTAATTTTTCTTGATTGCTAGAGGTGGTAGCTATCATGTGTAGCTATTTTCAAAGTGATACAAACCACTGTGTAGAGACTATATTCAAAAATTGACAAAAATCATGACTTTTTTAGGGTTTTTTAATTTTTTATAAGACACTCAGACAGTGGGACATTTCACAAAACTAATTTTTCTTGATTGCTAGAGGTGGTAGCTAATATGTGTAGCTATTTTTCAAAGTGATACAAACCACTGTGTAGAGACTATATTCAAAAATTGACAAAAATCATGACTTTTTTAGGTTTTTAATTTTTTTAAAACCCTCAGACAGTGGGACATTTCACAAAACTAATTTTTCTTGATTGCTAGAGGTGGTAGCTAACATGTGTAGCTATTTTCAAAGTGATACAAACCGACTGTGTAGAGACTACATTTTAAAATTGACAAAAATCATGACTTTTTTAGGGTTTTAATTTTTTTGAGACACTCAGACAGTGGGACATTTCACAAAACTAATTTTTCTTGATTGCTAGAGGTGGTAGCTAACATGTGTAGCTGTTTTCAAAGTGATACAAACCCACTGTGTAGAGACTACATATTAAATTGACAAAAATCATGACTTTTTTAGGGTTTTTAATTTTTTTGAGACACTCAGACAGTGGTCATTTCACAAAACTAATTTTTCTTGATTGCTAGAGGTAGTAGCTAACATGTGTAGCTATTTTCAAAGTGATACAAACCACTGTGTAGAGACTATATTCAAAAATTGACAAAAATCATGACTTTTTTAGGGTTTTAATTTTTTTTGGACACTCAGACAGTGGGACATTTCACAAAACTAATTTTTCTTGATTGCTAGAGGTGGTAGCTAACATGTGTAGCTATTTTCAAAGTGATACAAACCACTGTGTAGAGACTACATTTTAAAATTGACAAAAATCATGACTTTTTTTAGGGTTTTTAATTTTTTTAAGACACTCAGACAGTGGGACATTTCACAAAACTAGTTTTTCCTGATTGCTAGAGGTAGTAGCTATCATGTGTAGAAATCTATTTTCAAAGTGATACAAACCACTGTGTAGAGACTATATTCAAAAATTGACAAAAATCATGACTTTTTTAGGGTTTTTAATTTTTTTGGGACACTCAGACAGTGGGACGTTTCACAAAACTAATTTTTCTTGATTGCTAGAGGTGGTAGCTAACATGTGTAGCTATTTTCAAAGTGATACAAACCACTGTGTAGAGACTACATTTTAAAATTGACAAAAATCATGACTTTTTTAGGGTTTTTAATTTTTTTAAGACACTCAGACAGTAAGACATTTCACGAAACTAGTTTTTCCTGATTGCTAGAGGTAGTAGCTAACATGTGTAGCTATTTTCAAAGTGATACAAACCACTGTGTAGAGACTACATTTTAAAATTGACAAAAATCATGACTTTTTTAGGGTTTTTAATTTTTTTGAGACACTCAGACAGAGGGACATTTCACAAAACTAGTTTTTCCTGATTGCTAGAGGTAGTAGCTATCATGTGTAGCTATTTTCAAAGTGATACAAACCACTGTGTAGAGACTATATTCAAAAATTGACAAAAATCATGACTTTTTTAGGGTTTTTAATTTTTTTGGGACACTCAGACAGTGGGACATTTCACAAAACTAATTTTTCTTGATTGCTAGAGGTGGTAGCTAACATGTGTAGCTATTTTCAAAGTGATACAAACCACTGTGTAGAGACTACATTTTAAAATTGACAAAAATCATGACTTTTTTAGGGTTTTTAATTTTTTTAAGACACTCAGACAGTGGGACATTTCACAAAACTAGTTTTTCCTGATTGCTAGAGGTAGTAGCTAACATGTGTAGCTATTTTCAAAGTGATACAAACCACTGTGTAGAGACTACATTTTAAAATTGACAAAAATCATGACTTTTTTAGGGTTTTTAATTTTTTTGAGACACTCAGACAGTGGGACATTTCACAAAACTAGTTTTTCCTGATTGCTAGAGGTAGTAGCTATCATGTGTAGCTATTTTCAAAGTGATACAAACCACTGTGTAGAGACTATATTCAAAAATTGACAAAAATCATGACTTTTTTAGGGTTTTTAATTTTTTTAAGACACTCAGACAGTGGGACATTTCACAAAACTAATTTTTCTTGATTGCTAGAGGTGGTAGCTAACATGTGTAGCTATTTTCAAAGTGATACAAACCACTGTGTAGAGACTACATTTTAAAATTGACAAAAATCATGACTTTTTTAGGGTTTTTAATTTTTTTAAGACACTCAGACAGTGGGACATTTCACAAAACTAATTTTTCTTGATTGCTAGAGGTAGTAGCTAACATGTGTAGCTATTTTCAAAGTGATACAAACCACTGTGTAGAGACTATATTCAAAAATTGACAAAAATCATGACTTTTTTAGGGTTTTTAATTTTTTTAAGACACTCAGACAGTGGGACATTTCACAAAACTAATTTTTCTTGATTGCTAGAGGTGGTAGCTAACATGTGTAGCTATTTTCAAAGTGATACAAACCACTGTGTAGAGACTATATTCAAAAATTGACAAAAATCATGACTTTTTTAGGGTTTTTAATTTTTTTGGGACACTCAGACAGTGGGACATTTCACAAAACTAATTTTTCTTGATTGCTAGAGGTGGTAGCTAACATGTGTAGCTATTTTCAAAGTGATACAAACCACTGTGTAGAGACTACATTTTAAAATTGACAAAAATCATGACTTTTTTAGGGTTTTTAATTTTTTTGAGACACTCAGACAGTGGGACATTTCACAAAACTAATTTTTCTTGATTGCTAGAGGTAGTAGCTAACATGTGTAGCTATTTTCAAAGTGATACAAACCACTGTGTAGAGACTATATTCAAAAATTGACAAAAATCATGACTTTTTTAGGGTTTTTAATTTTTTTGGGACACTCAGACAGTGGGACATTTCACAAAACTAATTTTTCTTGATTGCTAGAGGTGGTAGCTAACATGTGTAGCTATTTTCAAAGTGATACAAACCACTGTGTAGAGACTACATTTTAAAATTGACAAAAATCATGACTTTTTTAGGGTTTTTAATTTTTTTAAGACACTCAGACAGTGGGACATTTCACAAAACTAGTTTTTCCTGATTGCTAGAGGTAGTAGCTATCATGTGTAGCTATTTTCAAAGTGATACAAACCACTGTGTAGAGACTATATTCAAAAATTGACAAAAATCATGACTTTTTTAGGGTTTTTAATTTTTTTGGGACACTCAGACAGTGGGACATTTCACAAAACTAATTTTTCTTGATTGCTAGAGGTGGTAGCTAACATGTGTAGCTATTTTCAAAGTGATAGAAACCACTGTGTAGAGACTACATTTTAAAATTGACAACAAAAATCATGACTTTTTTAGGGTTTTTAGTTTTTTTGAGACACTCAGACAGTGGGACATTTCACAAAACTAATTTTTCTTGATTGCTAGAGGTGGTAGCTAACATGTGTAGCTATTTTCAAAGTGATACAAACCACTGTGTAGAGACTACATTTTAAAATTGACAAAAATCATGACTTTTTTAGGGATTTTAATTTTTTTGAGACACTCAGACAGTGGGACATTTCACAAAACTAATTTTTCTTGATTGCTAGAGGTGGTAGCTAACTTGTGTAGCTATTTTCAAAGTGATACAAACCACTGTGTAGAGACTATATTCAAAAATTGACAAAAATCATGACTTTTTTAGGGTTTTTAATTTTTTTAAGACACTCAGACAGTGGGACATTTCACAAAACTAATTTTTCTTGATTGCGAGAGGTAGTAGCTAACATGTGTAGCTATTTTCAAAGTGATACAAACCACTGTGTAGAGACTATATTCAAAAATTGACAAAAATCATGACTTTTTTAGGGTTTTTAATTTTTTTAAGACACTCAGACAGTGGGACATTTCACAAAACTAATTTTTCTTGATTGCTAGAGGTGGTAGCTAACATGTGTAGCTATTTTCAAAGTGATACAAACCACTGTGTAGAGACTATATTCAAAAATTGACAAAAATCATGACTTTTTTAGGGTTTTTGATTTTTTTGGGACACTCAGACAGTGGGACATTTCACAAAACTAATTTTTCTTGATTGCTAGAGGTGGTAGCTAACATGTGTAGCTATTTTCAAAGTGATACAAACCACTGTGTAGAGACTACATTTTAAAATTGACAAAAATCATGACTTTTTTAGGGTTTTTAATTTTTTTGAGACACTCAGACAGTGGGACATTTCACAAAACTAATTTTTCTTGATTGCTAGAGGTGGTAGCTAACATGTGTAGCTATTTTCAAAGTGATACAAACCACTGTGTAGAGACTATATTCAAAAATTGACAAAAATCATGACTTTTTTAGGGTTTTTAATTTTTTTGGGACACTCAGACAGTGGAACATTTCACAAAACTAATTTTTCTTGATTGCTAGAGGTGGTAGCTAACATGTGTAGCTATTTTCAAAGTGATACAAACCACTGTGTAGAGACTACATTTTAAAATTGACAAAAATCATGACTTTTTTAGGGTTTTTAATTTTTTTGAGACACTCAGACAGTGGGACATTTCACAAAACTAATTTTTCCTGATTGCTAGAGGTAGTAGCTATCATGTGTAGCTATTTTCAAAGTGATACAAGCCACTGTGTAGAGACTATATTCAAAAATTGACAAAAACCATGACTTTTTTAGGGTTTTTAATTTTTTTAAGACACTCAGACAGTGGGACATTTCACAAAACTAATTTTTCTTGATTTCTAGAGGTGGTAGCTAACATGTGTAGCTATTTTCAAAGTGATACAAACCACTGTGTAGAGACTATATTCAAAAATTGACAAAAATCATGACTTTTTTAGGGTTTTTAATTTTTTTGGGACACTCAGACAGTGGGACATTTCACAAAACTAATTTTTCTTGATTGCTAGAGGTGGTAGCTAACATGTGTAGCTATTTTCAAAGTGATACAAACCACTGTGTAGAGACTACATTTTAAAATTGACAAAAATCATGACTTTTTTAGGGTTTTTAATTTTTTTGAGACACTCAGACAGTGGAACATTTCACAAAACTAATTTTTCTTGATTGCTAGAGGTGGTAGCTAACATGTGTAGCTATTTTCAAAGTGATACAAACCACTGTGTAGAGACTATATTCAAAAATTGACAAAAATCATGACTTTTTTAGGGTTTTTAATTTTTTTAAGACACTCAGACAGTGGGACATTTCACAAAACTAATTTTTCTTGATTGCTAGAGGTAGTAGCTAACATGTGTAGCTATTTTCAAAGTGATACAAACCACTGTGTAGAGACTATATTCAAAAATTTACAAAAATCATGACTTTTTTAGGGTTTTTAATTTTTTTAAGACACTCAGACAGTGGGACATTTCACAAAACTAATTTTTATTGATTGCTAGAGGTGGTAGCTAACATGTGTAGCTATTTTCAAAGTGATACAAACCACTGTGTAGAGACTATATTCAAAAATTGACAAAAATCATGACTTTTTTAGAGTTTTTAATTTTTTTGGGACACTCAGACAGTGGGACATTTCACAAAACTAATTTTTCTTGATTGCTAGAGGTGGTAGCTAACATGTGTAGCTATTTTCAAAGTGATAGAAACCACTGTGTAGAGACTACATTTTAAAATTGACAAAAATCATGACTTTTTTAGGGTTTTTAGTTTTTTTGAGACACTCAGACAGTGGGACATTTCACAAAACTAATTTTTCTTGATTGCTAGAGGTGGTAGCTAACATGTGTAGCTATTTTCAAAGTGATACAAACCACTGTGTAGAGACTACATTTTAAAATTGACAAAAATCATGACTTTTTTAGGGTTTTTAATTTTTTTGAGACACTCAGACAGTGGAACATTTCACAAAACTAATTTTTCTTGATTGCTAGAGGTGGTAGCTAACTTGTGTAGCTATTTTCAAAGTGATACAAACCACTGTGTAGAGACTATATTCAAAAATTGACAAAAATCATGACTTTTTTAGGGTTTTTAATTTTTTTAAGACACTCAGACAGTGGGACATTTCACAAAACTAATTTTTCTTGATTGCGAGAGGTAGTAGCTAACATGTGTAGCTATTTTCAAAGTGATACAAACCACTGTGTAGAGACTATGTTCAAAAATTGACAAAAATCATGACTTTTTTAGGGTTTTTAATTTTTTTGGGACACTCAGACAGTGGGACATTTCACAAAACTAATTTTTCTTGATTGCTAGAGGTGGTAGCTAACATGTGTAGCTATTTTCGAAGTGATACAAACCACTGTGTAGAGACTACATTTTAAAATTGACAAAAATCATGACTTTTTTAGGGTTTTTAATTTTTTTGAGACACTCAGACAGTGGGACATTTCACAAAACTAATTTTTCTTGATTGCTAGAGGTGGTAGCTAACATGTGTAGCTATTTTCAAAGTGATACAAACCACTGTGTAGAGACTATATTCAAAAATTGACAAAAATCATGACTTTTTTAGGGTTTTTAATTTTTTTGGGACACTCAGACAGTGGGACATTTCACAAAACTAATTTTTCTTGATTGCTAGAGGTGGTAGCTAACATGTGTAGCTATTTTCAAAGTGATACAAACCACTGTGTAGAGACTACATTTTAAAATTGACAAAAATCATGACTTTTTTAGGGTTTTTAATTTTTTTGAGACACTCAGACAGTGGGACATTTCACAAAACTAATTTTTCCTGATTGCTAGAGGTAGTAGCTATCATGTGTAGCTATTTTCAAAGTGATACAAACCACTGTGTAGAGACTATATTCAAAAATTGACAAAAATCATGACTTTTTTAGGGTTTTTAATTTTTTTAAGACACTCAGACAGTGGGACATTTCACAAAACTAATTTTTCTTGATTGCTAGAGGTGGTAGCTAACATGTGTAGCTATTTTCAAAGTGATACAAACCACTGTGTAGAGACTATATTCAAAAATTGACAAAAATCATGACTTTTTTAGGGTTTTTAATTTTTTTGGGACACTCAGACAGTGGGACATTTCACAAAACTAATTTTTCTTGATTGCTAGAGGTGGTAGCTAACATGTGTAGCTATTTTCAAAGTGATACAAACCACTGTGTAGAGACTACATTTTAAAATTGACAAAAATCATGACTTTTTTAGGGTTTTTAATTTTTTTGAGACACTCAGACAGTGGGACATTTCACAAAACTAATTTTTCCTGATTGCTAGAGGTAGTAGCTATCATGTGTAGCTATTTTCAAAGTAATACAAACCACTGTGTAGAGACTATATTCAAAAATTGACAAAAATCATAACTTTTTTAGGGTTTTTAATTTTTTTAAGACACTCAGACAGTGGGACATTTCACAAAACTAATTTTTCTTGATTGCTAGAGGTGGTAGCTAACATGTGTAGCTATTTTCAAAGTGATACAAACCACTGTGTAGAGACTATATTCAAAAATTGACAAAAATCATGACTTTTTTAGGGTTTTTAATTTTTTTAAGACACTCAGACAGTGGGACATTTCACAAAACTAATTTTTCTTGATTGCTAGAGGTGGTAGCTAACATGTGTAGCTATTTTCAAAGTGATACAAACCACTGTGTAGAGACTATATTCAAAAATTGACAAAAATCATGACTTGTTTAGGGTTTTTAATTTTTTTGGGACACTCAGACAGTGGGACATTTCACAAAACTAATTTTTCTTGATTGCTAGAGGTGGTAGCTAACATGTGTAGCTATTTTCAAAGTGTTACAAACCACTGTGTAGAGACTACATTTTAAAATTGACAAAAATCATGACTTTTTTAGGGTTTTTAATTTTTTTGAGACACTCAGACAGTGGGACATTTCACAAAACTAATTTTTCTTGATTGCTAGAGGTAGTAGCTAACATGTGTAGCTATTTTCAAAGTGATACAAACCACTGTGTAGAGACTATATTCAAAAATTGACAAAAATGATGACTTTTTTAGGGTTTTTAATTTTTTTGGGACACTCAGACAGTGGGACATTTCACAAAACTAATTTTTCTTGATTGCTAGAGGTGGTAGCTAACATGTGTAGCTATTTTCAAAGTGATACAAACCACTGTGTAGAGACTATATTCAAAAATTGACAAAAATCATGACTTTCCTACTAAAACGATGAAATTTCAAATTTTTTTTTGTCGAGATTTTGTGTCCTAATGGTCCCTCGTGATACCCTGAACTCCATAAACTAAATTATTCTCAGATTTGAAGCCAAAATCCATGAAAAAAGGCACTCAGAAAAATTGAAAAATTGATAAATCACCACAATTGCTTAGCACGATTTTATCTCAGGAACTATAAGTGTCAATGAGCTGAAATTTTCAGGGATTGTAGTCCTTTGAAAAGGATAATTTTCAGTGAAAGATTCAGCTTTCTATCTATAATAGAAAAAAAGTTATGACTTTTCAAAATTTTCCAAAAAAATCATAAGGGGGGTACCTTCCTACTAAAACGATGAAATTTCAAATTTTTTTTTGTCGAGATTTTGTGTCCTAATGGTCCCTCGTCATACTCTGAACTCCATAAACTAAATTATTCTCAGATTTGAAGCCAAAAATTTATGAAAAAAGGCACTCAGAAAAATTGAAAAATTGATAAATCACCACAATTGCTTAGCACGATTTTATCTCAGGAACTATAAGTGTCAATGAGCTGAAATTTTCAGGGATTGTAGTCCTTTGAAAAGGATAATTTTCAGTGAAAGATTCAGCTTTCTATCTATAATAGAAAAAAAGTTATGACTTTTCAAAATTTTCCAAAAAAATCATAAGGGGGGTACTTTCCTACTAAAACGATGAAATTTCAAATTTTTTTTTGTCGAGATTTTGTGTCCTAATGGTCCCTCGTCATACTCTGAACTCCATAAACTAAATTATTCTCAGATTTGAAGCCAAAATCCATGAAAAAAAGGCACTCAGAAAAATTGAAAAATTGATAAATCACCACAATTGCTTAGCACGATTTTATCTCAGGAACTATAAGTGTCAATGAGCTGAAATTTTCAGGGATTGTAGTCCTTTGAAAAGGATAATTTTCAGTGAAAGATTCAGCTTTCTATCTATAATAGAAAAAAAGTTATGACTTTTCAAAATTTCCAAAAAAATCATAAGGGGGGTACCTTCCTACTAAAACGATGAAATTTCAAATTTTTTTTTGTCGAGATTTTGTGTCCTAATGGTCCCCTCGTCATACTCTGAACTCCATAAACTAAATTATTCTCAGATTTGAAGCCAAAATCCATGAAAAAAGGCACTCAGAAAAATTGAAAAATTGATAAATCACCACAATTGCTTAGCACGATTTTATCTCAGGAACTATAAGTGTCAATGAGCTGAAATTTTCAGGGATTGTAGTCCTTTGAAAAGGATAATTTTCAGTGAAAGATTCAGCTTTCTATCTATAATAGAAAAAAAGTTATGACTTTTCAAAATTTTCCAAAAAAATCATAAGGGGGGTACTTTCCTACTAAAACGATGAAATTTCAAATTTTTTTTTGTCGAGATTTTGTGTCCTAATGGTCCCTCGTCATACCCTGAACTCCATAAACTAAATTATTCTCAGATTTGAAGCCAAAATCCATGAAAAAAGGCACTCAGAAAAATTGAAAAATTGATAAATCACCACAATTGCTTAGCACGATTTTTATCTCAGGAACTATAAGTGTCAACGAGCTGAAATTTTCAGGGATTGTAGTTCTTTGAAAAGCATAATTTTCAGTGAAAGATTCAGCTTTCTATCTATAATAGAAAAAAAGTTATGACTTTTCAAAATTTTCCAAAAAAATCATAAGGGGGGTACCTTCCTACTAAAACGATGAAATTTCAAATTTTTTTTTGTCGAGATTTTGTGTCCTAATGGTCCCTCGTGATACCCTGAACTCCATAAACTAAATTATTCTCAGATTTGAAGCCAAAATCCATGAAAAAAGGCACTCAGAAAAATTGATAAATCACCACAATTGCTTAGCACGATTTTATCTCAGGAACTATAAGTGTCAATGAGCTGAAATTTTCAGGGATTGTAGTCCTTTGAAAAGGATAATTTTCAGTGAAAGATTCAGCTTTCTATCTATAATAGAAAAAAAGTTATGACTTTTCAAAATTTTCCAAAAAAATCATAAGGGGGGTACCTTCCTACTAAAACGATGAAATTTCAAATTTTTTTTTGTCGAGATTTTGTGTCCTAATGGTCCCTCGTCATACCCTGAACTCCATAAACTAAATTATTCTCAGATTTGAAGCCAAAATCCATGAAAAAAGGCACTCAGAAAAATTGAAAAATTGATAAATCACCACAATTGCTTAGCACGATTTTATCTCAGGAACTATAAGTGTCAATGAGCTGAAATTTTCAGGGATTGTAGTCCTTTGCAAAGGATAATTTTCAGTGAAAGATTCAGCTTTCTATCTATAATAGAAAAAAAGTTATGACTTTTTCAAAATTTTCCAAAAAAATCATAAGGGGGGTACCTTCCTACTAAAACGATGAAATTTCAAATTTTTTTTTGTCGAGATTTTGTGTCGTAATGGTCCCTCGTGATACCCTGAGCTCCATAAACTAAATTATTCTCAGATTTGAAGCCAAAATCCATGAAAAAAGGCACTCAGAAAAATTGAAAAATTGATAAATCACCACAATTGCTTAGCACGATTTTATCTCAGGAACTATAAGTGTCAATGAGCTGAAATTTTCAGGGATTGTAGTCCTTTGAAAAGGATAATTTTCAGTGAAAGATTCAGCTTTCTATCTATAATAGAAAAAAAGTTATGACTTTTCAAATTTTCCAAAAAAATCATAAGGGGGGTACCTTCCTACTAAAACGATGAAATTTCAAATTTTTTTTTTGTCGAGATTTTGTGTCCTAATGGTCCCTCGTCATACCCTGAACTCCATAAACTAAATTATTCTCAGATTTGAAGCCAAAATCCATGAAAAAAGGCACTCAGAAAAATTGAAAAATTGATAAATCACCACAATTGCTTAGCACGATTTGATCTCAGGAACTATAAGTGTCAATGAGCTGAAATTTTCAGGGATTGTAGTCCTTTGAAAAGGATAATTTTCAGTGAAAGATTCAGCTTTCTATCTATAATAGAAAAAAAGTTATGACTTTTCAAAATTTTCCAAAAAAATCATAAGGGGGGTACCTTCCTACTAAAACGATGAAATTTCAAATTTTTTTTTGTCGAGATTTTGTGTCCTAATGGTCCCTCGTCATACTCTGAACTCCATAAACTAAATTATTCTCAGATTTGAAGCCAAAATCCATGAAAAAAGGCACTCAGAAAAATTGAAAAATTGATAAATCACCACAATTGCTTAGCACGATTTTATCTCAGGAACTATAAGTGTCAATGAGCTGAAATTTTCAGGGATTGTAGTCCTTTGAAAAGGATAATTTTCAGTGAAAGATTTAGCTTTCTATCTATAATAGAAAAAAAGTTATGACTTTTCAAAATTTTCCAAAAAAATCATAAGGGGGGTACCTTCCTACTAAAACGATGAAATTTCAAATTTTTTTTTGTCGAGATTTTGTGTCCTAATGGTCCCTCGTCATACCCTGAACTCCATAAACTAAATTATTCTCAGATTTGAAGCCAAAATCCATGAAAAAAGGCACTCAGAAAAATTGAAAAATTGATAAATCACCACAATTGCTTAGCACGATTTTATCTCAAGAACTATAAGTGTCAATGAGCTGAAATTTTCAGGGATTGTAGTCCTTTGAAAAGGATAATTTTCAGTGAAAGATTCAGCTTTCTATCTATAATAGAAAAAAAGTTATGACTTTTCAAAATTTTCCAAAAAAATCATAAGGGGGGTACCTTCCTACTAAAACGATGAAATTTCAAATTTTTTTTTTGTCGAGATTTTGTGTCCTAATGGTCCCTCGTGATACCCTGAACTCCATAAACTAAATTATTCTCAGATTTGAAGCCAAAATCCATGAAAAAAGGCACTCAGAAAAATTGATAAATCACCACAATTGCTTAGCACGATTTTATCTCAGGAACTATAAGTGTCAATGAGCTGAAATTTTCAGGGATTGTAGTCCTTTGAAAAGGATAATTTTCAGTGAAAGATTCAGCTTTCTATCTATAATAGAAAAAAAGTTATGACTTTTCAAAATTTTCCAAAAAAATCATAAGGGGGGTACCTTCCTACTAAAACGATGAAATTTCAAATTTTTTTTTGTCGAGATTTTGTGTCCTAATGGTCCCTCGTGATACCCTGAACTCCATAAACTAAATTATTCTCAGATTTGAAGCCAAAATCCATGAAAAAAGGCACTCAGAAAAATTGATAAATCACCACAATTGCTTAGCACGATTTTATCTCAGGAACTATAAGTGTCAATGAGCTGAAATTTTCAGGGATTGTAGTCCTTTGAAAAGGATAATTTTCAGTGAAAGATTCAGCTTTCTATCTATAATAGAAAAAAAGTTATGACTTTTCAAAATTTTCCAAAAAAATCATAAGGGGGGTACCTTCCTACTAAAACGATGAAATTTCAAATTTTTTTTTGTCGAGATTTTGTGTCCTAATGGTCCCTCGTGATACCCTGAACTCCATAAACTAAATTATTCTCAGATTTGAAGCCAAAATCCATGAAAAAAGGCACTCAGAAAAATTGATAAATCACCACAATTGCTTAGCACGATTTTATCTCAGGAACTATAAGTGTCAATGAGCTGAAATTTTCAGGGATTGTAGTCCTTTGAAAAGGATAATTTTCAGTGAAAGATTCAGCTTTCTATCTATAATAGAAAAAAAGTTATGACTTTTCAAAATTTTCCAAAAAAATCATAAGGGGGGTACCTTCCTACTAAAACGATGAAATTTCAAATTTTTTTTTGTCGAGATTTTGTGTCCTAATGGTCCCTCGTGATACCCTGAACTCCATAAACTAAATTATTCTCAGATTTGAAGCCAAAATCCATGAAAAAAGGCACTCAGAAAAATTGATAAATCACCACAATTGCTTAGCACGATTTTATCTCAGGAACTATAAGTGTCAATGAGCTGAAATTTTCAGGGATTGTAGTCCTTTGAAAAGGATAATTTTCAGTGAAAGATTCAGCTTTCTATCTATAATAGAAAAAAAGTTATGACTTTTCAAAATTTTCCAAAAAAATCATAAGGGGGGTACCTTCCTACTAAAACGATGAAATTTCAAATTTTTTTTTGTCGAGATTTTGTGTCCTAATGGTCCCTCGTCATACCCTGAACTCCATAAACTAAATTATTCTCAGATTTGAAGCCAAAATCCATGAAAAAAGGCACTCAGAAAAATTGAAAAATTGATAAATCACCACAATTGCTTAGCACGATTTTATCTCAGGAACTATAAGTGTCAATGAGCTGAAATTTTCAGGGATTGTAGTCCTTTGAAAAGGATAATTTTCAGTGAAAGATTCAGCTTTCTATCTATAATAGAAAAAAAGTTATGACTTTTCAAAATTTTCCAAAAAAATCATAAGGGGGGTACTTTCCTACTAAAACGAAGAAATTTCAAATTTTTTTTTGTCGAGATTTTGTGTCCTAATGGTCCCTCGTCATACTCTGAACTCCATAAACTAAATTATTCTCAGATTTGAAGCCAAAATCCATGAAAAAAGGCACTCAGAAAAATTGAAAAATTGATAAATCACCACAATTGCTTAGCACGATTTTATCTCAGGAACTATAAGTGTCAATGAGCTGAAATTTTCAGGGATTGTAGTCCTTTGAAAAGGATAATTTTCAGTGAAAGATTCAGCTTTCTATCTATAATAGAAAAAAAGTTATGACTTTTCAAAATTTTCCAAAAAAATCATAAGGGGGGTACTTTCCTACTAAAACGATGAAATTTCAAATTTTTTTTTGTCGAGATTTTGTGTCCTAATGGTCCCTCGTCATACCCTGAACTCCATAAACTAAATTATTCTCAGATTTGAAGCCAAAATCCATGAAAAAAAGGCACTCAGAAAAATTGAAAAATTGATAAATCACCACAATTGCTTAGCACGATTTTATCTCAGGAACTATTAAGTGTCAATGAGCTGAAATTTTCAGGGATTGTAGTCCTTTGAAAAGGATAATTTTCAGTGAAAGATTCAGCTTTCTATCTATAATAGAAAAAAAGTTATGACTTTTCAAAATTTTCCAAAAAAATCATTAAGGGGGGTACCTTCCTACTAAAACGATGAAATTTCAAATTTTTTTTTGTCGAGATTTTGTGTCCTAATGGTCCCTCGTGATACCCTGAACTCCATAAACTAAATTATTCTCAGATTTGAAGCCAAAATCCATGAAAAAAGGCACTCAGAAAAATTGATAAATCACCACAATTGCTTAGCACGATTTTATCTCAGGAACTATAAGTGTCAATGAGCTGAAATTTTCAGGGATTGTAGTCCTTTGAAAAGGATAATTTTCAGTGAAAGATTCAGCTTTCTATCTATAATAGAAAAAAAGTTATGACTTTTCAAAATTTTCCAAAAAAATCATAAGGGGGGTACCTTCCTACTAAAACGATGAAATTTCAAATTTTTTTTTGTCGAGATTTTGTGTCCTAATGGTCCCTCGTCATACCCTGAACTCCATAAACTAAATTATTCTCAGATTTGAAGCCAAAATCCATGAAAAAAGGCACTCAGAAAAATTGAAAAATTGATAAATCACCACAATTGCTTAGCACGATTTTATCTCAGGAACTATAAGTGTCAATGAGCTGAAATTTTCAGGGATTGTAGTCCTTTGAAAAGGATAATTTTCAGTGAAAGATTCAGCTTTCTATCTATAATAGAAAAAAAGTTATGACTTTTCAAAATTTTCCAAAAAAATCATAAGGGGGGTACCTTCCTACTAAAACGATGAAATTTCAAATTTTTTTTTGTCGAGATTTTGTGTCCTAATGGTCCCTCGTGATACCCTGAACTCCATAAACTAAATTATTCTCAGATTTGAAGCCAAAATCCATGAAAAAAGGCACTCAGAAAAATTGATAAATCACCACAATTGCTTAGCACGATTTTATCTCAGGAACTATAAGTGTCAATGAGCTGAAATTTTCAGGGATTGTAGTCCTTTGAAAAGGATAATTTTCAGTGAAAGATTCAGCTTTCTATCTATAATAGAAAAAAAGTTATGACTTTTCAAAATTTTCCAAAAAAATCATAAGGGGGGTACTTTCCTACTAAAACGATGAAATTTCAAATTTTTTTTTTGTCGAGATTTTGTGTCCTAATGGTCCCTCGTCATACCCTGAACTCCATAAACTAAATTATTCTCAGATTTGAAGCCAAAATCCATGAAAAAAGGCACTCAGAAAAATTGAAAAATTGATAAATCACCACAATTGCTTAGCACGATTTTATCTCAAGAACTATAAGTGTCAATGAGCTGAAATTTTCAGGGATTGTAGTCCTTTGAAAAGGATAATTTTCAGTGAAAGATTCAGCTTTCTATCTATAATAGAAAAAAAGTTATGACTTTTCAAAATTTTCCAAAAAAATCATAAGGGGGGTACCTTCCTACTAAAACGATGAAATTTCAAATTTTTTTTTGTCGAGATTTTGTGTCCTAATGGTCCCTCGTGATACCCTGAACTCCATAAACTAAATTATTCTCAGATTTGAAGCCAAAATCTATGAAAAAAAGGCACTCAGAAAAATTGAAAAATTGATAAATCACCACAATTGCTTAGCACGATTTTATCTCAAGAACTATAAGTGTCAATGAGCTGAAATTTTCAGGGATTGTAGTCCTTTGAAAAGGATAATTTTCAGTGAAAGATTCAGCTTTCTATCTATAATAGAAAAAAAGTTATGACTTTTCAAAATTTTCCAAAAAAATCATAAGGGGGGTACCTTCCTACTAAAACGATGAAATTTCAAATTTTTTTTTGTCGAGATTTTGTGTCCTAATGGTCCCTCGTGATACCCTGAACTCCATAAACTAAATTATTCTCAGATTTGAAGCCAAAATCTATGAAAAAAGGCACTCAGAAAAATTGAAAAATTGATAAATCACCACAATTGCTTAGCACGATTTTATCTCAAGAACTATAAGTGTCAATGAGCTGAAATTTTCAGGGATTGTAGTCCTTTGAAAAGGATAATTTTCAGTGAAAGATTCAGCTTTCTATCTATAATAGAAAAAAAAGTTATGACTTTTCAAAATTTTCCAAAAAAATCATAAGGGGGGTACCTTCCTACTAAACGATGAAATTTCAAATTTTTTTTTGTCGAGATTTTGTGTCCTAATGGTCCCTCGTGATACCCTGAACTCCATAAACTAAATTATTCTCAGATTTGAAGCCAAAATCCATGAAAAAAGGCACTCAGAAAAATTGATAAATCACCACAATTGCTTAGCACGATTTTATCTCAGGAACTATAAGTGTCAATGAGCTGAAATTTTCAGGGATTGTAGTCCTTTGAAAAGGATAATTTTCAGTGAAAGATTCAGCTTTCTATCTATAATAGAAAAAAAGTTATGACTTTTCAAAATTTTCCAAAAAAATCATAAGGGGGGGTACCTACCTACTAAAACGATGAAATTTCAAATTTTTTTTTGTCGAGATTTTGTGTCGTAATGGTCCCTCGTGATACCCTGAGCTCCATAAACTAAATTATTCTCAGATTTGAAGCCAAAATCCATGAAAAAAGGCACTCAGAAAAATTGAAAAATTGATAAATCACCACAATTGCTTAGCACGATTTTATCTCAGGAACTATAAGTGTCAATGAGCTGAAATTTTCAGGGATTGTAGTCCTTTGAAAAGGATAATTTTCAGTGAAAGATTCAGCTTTCTATCTATAATAGAAAAAAAGTTATGACTTTTCAAAATTTTCCAAAAAAATCATAAGGGGGGTACCTTCCTACTAAAACGATGAAATTTCAAATTTTTTTTTGTCGAGATTTTGTGTCGTAATGGTCCCTCGTGATACCCTGAGCTCCATAAACTAAATTATTCTCAGATTTGAAGCCAAAATCCATGAAAAAAGGCACTCAGAAAAATTGAAAAATTGATAAATCACCACAATTGCTTAGCACGATTTTATCTCAGGAACTATAAGTGTCAATGAGCTGAAATTTTCAGGATTGTAGTCCTTTGAAAAGGATAATTTTCAGTGAAAGATTCAGCTTTCTATCTATAATAGAAAAAAAGTTATGACTTTTCAAATTTTCCAAAAAAATCATAAGGGGGGTACCTTCCTACTAAAACGATGAAATTTCAAATTTTTTTTTTGTCGAGAATTTGTGTCCTAATGGTCCCTCGTCATACTCTGAACTCCATAAACTAAATTATTCTCAGATTTGAAGCCAAAATCCATGAAAAAAGGCACTCAGAAAAATTGAAAAATTGATAAATCACCACAATTGCTTAGCACGATTTTATCTCAGGAACTATAAGTGTCAATGAGCTGAAATTTTCAGGGATTGTAGTCCTTTGAAAAGGATAATTTTCAGTGAAAGATTTAGCTTTCTATCTATAATAGAAAAAAAGTTATGACTTTTCAAAATTTTCCAAAAAAATCATAAGGGGGTACCTTCCTACTAAAACGATGAAATTTCAAATTTTTTTTTTGTCGAGATTTTGTGTCCTAATGGTCCCTCGTCATACCCTGAACTCCATAAACTAAATTATTCTCAGATTTGAAGCCAAAATCCATGAAAAAAGGCACTCAGAAAAATTGAAAAATTGATAAATCACCACAATTGCTTAGCACGATTTTATCTCAAGAACTATAAGTGTCAATGAGCTGAAATTTTCAGGGATTGTAGTCCTTTGAAAAGGATAATTTTCAGTGAAAGATTCAGCTTTCTATCTATAATAGAAAAAAAGTTATGACTTTTCAAAATTTTCCAAAAAAATCATAAGGGGGGTACCTTCCTACTAAAACGATGAAATTTCAAATTTTTTTTTGTCGAGATTTTGTGTCCTAATGGTCCCTCGTGATACCCTGAACTCCATAAACTAAATTATTCTCAGATTTGAAGCCAAAATCTATGAAAAAAGGCACTCAGAAAAATTGAAAAATTGATAAATCACCACAATTGCTTAGCACGATTTTATCTCAGGAACTATAAGTGTCAATGAGCTGAAATTTTCAGGGATTGTAGTCCTTTGAAAAGGATAATTTTCAGTGAAAGATTCAGCTTTCTATCTATAATAGAAAAAAAGTTATGACTTTTCAAAATTTTCCAAAAAAATAATAAGGGGGGTACCTTCCTACTAAAACGATGAAATTTCAAATTTTTTTTTGTCGAGATTTTGTGTCCTAATGGTCCCTCGTCATACTCTGAACTCCATAAACTAAATTATTCTCAGATTTGAAGCCAAAATCCATGAAAAAAGGCACTCAGAAAAATTGAAAAATTGATAAATCACCACAATTGCTTAGCACGATTTTATCTCAGGAACTATAAGTGTCAATGAGCTGAAATTTTCAGGGATTGTAGTCCTTTGAAAAGGATAATTTTCAGTGAAAGATTTAGCTTTCTATCTATAATAGAAAAAAAGTTATGACTTTTCAAAATTTTCCAAAAAATCATAAGGGGGGTACCTTCCTACTAAAACGATGAAATTTCAATTTTTTTTTGTCGAGATTTTGTGTCCTAATGGTCCCTCGTGATACCCTGAACTCCATAAACTAAATTATTCTCAGATTTGAAGCCAAAATCCATGAAAAAAGGCACTCAGAAAAATTGATAAATCACCACAATTGCTTAGCACGATTTTATCTCAGGAACTATAAGTGTCAATGAGCTGAAATTTTCAGGGATTGTAGTCCTTTGAAAAGGATAATTTTCAGTGAAAGATTCAGCTTTCTATCTATAATAGAAAAAAAGTTATGACTTTTCAAAATTTTCCAAAAAAATCATAAGGGGGGTACCTTCCTACTAAAACGATGAAATTTCAAATTTTTTTTTGTCGAGATTTTGTGTCCTAATGGTCCCTCGTGATACCCTGAACTCCATAAACTAAATTATTCTCAGATTTGAAGCCAAAATCCATGAAAAAAGGCACTCAGAAAAATTGATAAATCACCACAATTGCTTAGCACGATTTTATCTCAGGAACTATAAGTGTCAATGAGCTGAAATTTTCAGGGATTGTAGTCCTTTGAAAAGGATAATTTTCAGTGAAAGATTCAGCTTTCTATCTATAATAGAAAAAAAGTTATGACTTTTCAAAATTTTCCAAAAAATCATAAGGGGGGTACCTTCCTACTAAAACGATGAAATTTCAAATTTTTTTTTGTCGAGATTTTGTGTCCTAATGGTCCCTCGTCATACCCTGAACTCCATAAACTAAATTATTCTCAGATTTGAAGCCAAAATCCATGAAAAAAGGCACTCAGAAAAATTGAAAAATTGATAAATCACCACAATTGCTTAGCACGATTTTATCTCAAGAACTATAAGTGTCAATGAGCTGAAATTTTCAGGGATTGTAGTCCTTTGAAAAGGATAATTTTCAGTGAAAGATTCAGCTTTCTATCTATAATAGAAAAAAAGTTATGACTTTTCAAAATTTTCCAAAAAAATCATAAGGGGGGTACCTTCCTACTAAAACGATGAAATTTCAAATTTTTTTTTGTCGAGATTTTGTGTCCTAATGGTCCCTCGTGATACCCTGAACTCCATAAACTAAATTATTCTCAGATTTGAAGCCAAAATCTATGAAAAAAGGCACTCAGAAAAATTGAAAAATTGATAAATCACCACAATTACCTAGCACGATGTTATCTCAGGAACTATAAGTGTCAATGAGCTGAAATTTTCAGGGATTGTAGTCCTTTGAAAAGGATAATTTTCAGTGAAAGATTCAGCTTTCTATCTATAATAGAAAAAAAGTTATGACTTTTCAAAATTTTCCAAAAAAATCATAAGGGGGGTACCTTCCTACTAAAACGATGAAATTTCAAATTTTTTTTTGTCGAGATTTTGTGTCCTAATGGTCCCTCGTGATACCCAGAACTCCATAAACTAAATTATTCTCAGATTTGAAGCCAAAATCCATGAAAAAAGGCACTCAGAAAAATTGATAAATCACCACAATTGCTTAGCACGATTTTATCTCAGGAACTATAAGTGTCAATGAGCTGAAATCTTCAGGGATTGTAGTCCTTTGAAAAGGATAATTTTCAGTGAAAGATTTAGCTTTCTATCTATAATAGAAAAAAAGTTATGACTTTTCAAAATTTTCCAAAAAAATCATAAGGGGGGTACCTTCCTACTAAAACGATGAAATTTCAAATTTTTTTTTTGTCGAGATTTTGTGTCCTAATGGTCCCTCGTGATACCCAGAACTCCATAAACTAAATTATTCTCAGATTTGAAGCCAAAATCCATGAAAAAAGGCACTCAGAAAAATTGATAAATCACCACAATTGCTTAGCACGATTTTATCTCAGGAACTATAAGTGTCAATGAGCTGAAATTTTCAGGAATTGTAGTCCTTTGAAAAGGATAATTTTCAGTGAAAGATTTAGCTTTCTATCTATAATAGAAAAAAAGTTATGACTTTTCAAAATTTTCCAAAAAAATCATAAGGGGGGTACCTTCCTACTAAAACGATGAAATTTCAAATTTTTTTTTGTCGAGATTTTGTGTCCTAATGGTCCCTCGTCATACTCTGAACTCCATAAACTAAATTATTCTCAGATTTGAAGCCAAAATCCATGAAAAAAGGCACTCAGAAAAATTGAAAAATTGATAAATCACCACAATTGCTTAGCACGATTTTATCTCAGGACTATAAGTGTCAATGAGCTGAAATTTTCAGGGATTGTAGTCCTTTGAAAAGGATAATTTTCAGTGAAAGATTTAGCTTTCTATCTATAATAGAAAAAAAGTTATGACTTTTCAAAATTTTCCAAAAAAATCATAAGGGGGGTACCTTCCTACTAAAACGATGAAATTTCAAATTTTTTTTTGTCGAGATTTTGTGTCCTAATGGTCCCTCGTCATACCCTGAACTCCATAAACTAAATTATTCTCAGATTTGAAGCCAAAATCCATGAAAAAAGGCACTCAGAAAAATTGAAAAATTGATAAATCACCACAATTGCTTAGCACGATTTTATCTCAGGAACTATAAGTGTCAATGAGCTGAAATTTTCAGGGATTGTAGTCCTTTGAAAAGGATAAGTTTCAGTGAAAGATTCAGCTTTCTATCTATAATAGAAAAAAAGTTATGATTTTTCAAAATTTTCCAAAAAAATCATAAGGGGGGTACCTTCCTACTAAAACGATGAAATTTCAAATTTTTTTTTGTCGAGATTTTGTGTCCTAATGGTCCCTCGTGATACCCTGAACTCCATAAACTAAATTATTCTCAGATTTGAAGCCAAAATCTATGAAAAAAGGCACTCAGAAAAATTGAAAAATTGATAAATCACCACAATTGCCTAGCACGATGTTATCTCAGGAACTATAAGTGTCAATGAGCTGAAATTTTCAGGGATTGTAGTCCTTTGAAAAGGATAATTTTCAGTGAAAGATTCAGCTTTCTATCTATAATAGAAAAAAAGTTATGACTTTTCAAAATTTTCCAAAAAAAATCATAAGGGGGGTACCTTCCTACTAAAACGATGAAATTTCAAATTTTTTTTTGTCGAGATTTTGTGTCCTAATGGTCCCTCGTCATACTCTGAACTCCATAAACTAAATTATTCTCAGATTTGAAGCCAAAATCCATGAAAAAAGGCACTCAGAAAAATTGAAAAATTGATAAATCACCACAATTGCTTAGCACGATTTTATCTCAGGAACTATAAGTGTCAATGAGCTGAAATTTTCAGGGATTGTAGTCCTTTGAAAAGGATAATTTTCAGTGAAAGATTTAGCTTTCTATCTATAATAGAAAAAAAGTTATGACTTTTCAAAATTTTCCAAAAAAATCATAAGGGGGGTACCTTCCTACTAAAACGATGAAATTTCAAATTTTTTTTTGTCGAGATTTTGTGTCCTAATGGTCCCTCGTCATACCCTGAACTCCATAAACTAAATTATTCTCAGATTTGAAGCCAAAATCCATGAAAAAAGGCACTCAGAAAAATTGAAAAATTGATAAATCACCACAATTGCTTAGCACGATTTTATCTCAGGAACTATAAGTGTCAATGAGCTGAAATTTTCAGGGATTGTAGTCCTTTGAAAAGGATAATTTTCAGTGAAAGATTCAGCTTTCTATCTATAATAGAAAAAAAAGTTATGACTTTTCAAAATTTTCCAAAAAAATCATAAGGGGGGTACTTTCCTACTAAAACGATGAAATTTCAAATTTTTTTTTGTCGAGATTTTGTGTCCTAAAGGTCCCTCGTGATACCCTGAGCTCCATAAACTAAATTATTCTCAGATTTGAAGCCAAAATCCATGAAAAAAGGCACTCAGAAAAATTGAAAAATTGATAAATCACCACAATTGCTTAGCACGATTTTATCTCAGGAACTATAAGTGTCAATGAGCTGAAATTTTCAGGGATTGTAGTCCTTTGAAAAGGATAATTTTCAGTGAAAGATTTAGCTTTCTATCTATAATAGAAAAAAAGTTATGACTTTTCAAAATTTTCCAAAAAAATCATAAGGGGGGTACCTTCCTACTAAAACGATGAAATTTCAAATTTTTTTTTGTCGAGATTTTGTGTCCTAATGGTCCCTCGTCATACCCTGAACTCCATAAACTAAATTATTCTCAGATTTGAAGCCAAAATCCATGAAAAAAGGCACTCAGAAAAATTGAAAAATTGATAAATCACCACAATTGCTTAGCACGATTTTATCTCAGGAACTATAAGTGTCAATGAGCTGAAATTTTCAGGGATTGTAGTCCTTTGAAAAGGATAATTTTCAGTGAAAGATTCAGCTTTCTATCTATAATAGAAAAAAAGTTATGACTTTTCAAAATTTTCCAAAAAAATCATAAGGGGGGTACCTTCCTACTAAAACGATGAAATTTCAAATTTTTTTTTGTCGAGATTTTGTATCCTAATGGTCCCTCGTGATACCCTGAACTCCATAAACTAAATTATTCTCAGATTTGAAGCCAAAATCTATGAAAAAAGGCACTCAGAAAAATTGAAAAATTGATAAATCACCACAATTGCTTAGGACGATTTTATCTCAGGAACTATAAGTGTCAATGAGCTGAAATTTTCAGAGATTGTAGTCCTTTGAAAATGATAATTTTCAGTGAAAGATTCAGCTTTCTATCTATAATAGAAAAAAAGTTATGACTTTTCAAAATTTTCCAAAAAAATCATAAGGGGGGTACCTTCCTACTAAAACGATGAAATTTCAAATTTTTTTTTGTCGAGATTTTGTATCCTAATGGTCCCTCGTGATACCCTGAACTCCATAAACTAAATTATTCACAGATTTGAAGCCAAAATCTATGAAAAAAGGCACTCAGAAAAATTGAAAAATTGATAAATCACCACAATTGCCTAGCACGATGTTATCTCAGGAACTATAAGTGTCAATGAGCTGAAATTTTCAGGGATTGTAGTCCTTTGAAAAGGATAATTTTCAGTGAAAGATTCAGCTTTCTATCTATAATAGAAAAAAAGTTATGACTTTTCAAAATTTTCCAAAAAAATCATAAGGGGGGTACCTTCCTACTAAAACGATGAAATTTCAAATTTTTTTTTGTCGAGATTTTGTATCCTAATGGTCCCTCGTGATACCCTGAACTCCATAAACTAAATTATTCTCAGATTTGAAGCCAAAATCTATGAAAAAAGGCACTCAGAAAAATTGAAAAATTGATAAATCACCACAATTGCTTAGGACGATTTTATCTCAGGAACTATAAGTGTCAATGAGCTGAAATTTTCAGAGATTGTAGTCCTTTGAAAATGATAATTTTCAGTGAAAGATTCAGCTTTCTATCTATAATAGAAAAAAAGTTATGACTTTTCAAAATTTTCCAAAAAAATCATAAGGGGGGTACCTTCCTACTAAAACGATGAAATTTCAAATATTTCTTTGTCGAGATTTTGTTTCCTAATGGTCCCTCGTGATACCCTGAACTCCATAAACTAAATTATTCTCAGATTTGAAGCCAAAATCTATGAAAAAAGGCACTCAGAAAAATTGAAAAATTGATAAATCACCACAATTGCCTAGCACGATGTTATCTCAGGAACTATAAGTGTCAATGAGCTGAAATTTTCAGGGATTGTAGTCCTTTGAAAAGGATAATTTTCAGTGAAAGATTCAGCTTTCTATCTATAATAGAAAAAAAGTTATGACTTTTCAAAATTTTCCAAAAAAATCATAAGGGGGGTACCTTCCTACTAAAACGATGAAATTTCAAATTTTTTTTTGTCGAGATTTTGTGTCCTAATGGTCCCTCGTGATACCCTGAACTCCATAAACTAAATTATTCTCAGATTTGAAGCCAAAATCTATGAAAAAAGGCACTCAGAAAAATTGAAAAATTGAAAAATTGATAAATCACCACAATTGCTTAGCACGATTTTATCTCAGGAACTATAAGTGTCAATGAGCTGAAATTTTCAGGGATTGTAGTCCTTTGAAAAGGATAATTTTCAGTGAAAGATTCAGCTTTCTATCTATAATAGAAAAAAAGTTATGACTTTTCAAAATTTTCCAAAAAAATCATAAGGGGGGGTACCTTCCTACTAAAACGATGAAATTTCAAATTTTTTTTTGTCGAGATTTTGTGTCCTAATGGTCCCTCGTGATACCCTGAACTCCATAAACTAAATTATTCTCAGATTTGAAGCCAAAATCTATGAAAAAAGGCACTCAGAAAAATTGAAAAATTGATAAATCACCACAATTGCCTAGCACGATGTTATCTCAGGAACTATAAGTGTCAATGAGCTGAAATTTTCAGGGATTGTAGTCCTTTGAAAAGGATAATTTTCAGTGAAAGATTCAGCTTTCTATCTATAATAGAAAAAAAGTTATGACTTTTCAAAATTTTCCAAAAAAATCATAAGGGGGGTACCTTCCTACTAAAACGATGAAATTTCAAATTTTTTTTTGTCGAGATTTTGTTTCCTAATGGTCCCTCGTGATACCCTGAACTCCATAAACTAAATTATTCTCAGATTTGAAGCCAAAATCTATGAAAAAAGGCACTCAGAAAAATTGAAAAATTGATAAATCACCACAATTGCCTAGCACGATGTTATCTCAGGAACTATAAGTGTCAATGAGCTGAAATTTTCAGAGATTGTAGTCCTTTGAAAAGGATAATTTTCAGTGAAAGATTCAGCTTTCTATCTATAATAGAAAAAAAGTTATGACTTTTCAAAATTTTCCAAAAAAATCATAAGGGGGGTACCTTCCTACTAAAACGATGAAATTTCAAATTTTTTTTTGTCGAGATTTTGTTTCCTAATGGTCCCTCGTGATACCCTGAACTCCATAAACTAAATTATTCTCAGATTTGAAGCCAAAATCTATGAAAAAAGGCACTCAGAAAAATTGAAAAATTGATAAATCACCACAATTGCCTAGCACGATGTTATCTCAGGAACTATAAGTGTCAATGAGCTGAAATTTCCAGGGATTGTAGTCCTTTGAAAAGGATAATTTTCAGTGAAAGATTCAGCTTTCTATCTATAATAGAAAAAAAGTTGACTTTTCAAAATTTTCCAAAAAAATCATAAGGGGGGTACCTTCCTACTAAAACGATGAAATTTCAAATTTTTTTTTGTCGAGATTTTGTTTCCTAATGGTCCCTCGTGATACCCTGAACTCCATAAACTAAATTATTCTCAGATTTGAAGCCAAAATCCATGAAAAAAGGCACTCAGAAAAATTGAAAAATTGATAAATCACCACAATTGCTTAGCACGATTTTATCTCAGGAACTATAAGTGTCAATGAGCTGAAATTTTCAGGGATTGTAGTCCTTTGAAAAGGATAATTTTCAGTGAAAGATTCAGCTTTCTATCTATAATAGAAAAAAAGTTATGACTTTTCAAAATTTTCCAAAAAATTCATAAGGGGGGTACCTTCCTACTAAAACGATGAAATTTCAAATTTTTTTTTGTCGAGATTTTGTGTCCTAATGGTCCCTCGTGATACCCTGAACTCCATAAACTAAATTATTCTCAGATTTGTAGCCAAGATTGCTAGAGGTGGTAGCTAACATGTGTAGCTATTTTCAAAGTGATACAAACCACTGTGTAGAGACTACATTTTAAAATTGACAAAAATCATGACTTTTTTAGGGTTTTTAATTTTTTTGGGACACTCAGACAGTGGGACATTTCACAAAACTAATTTTTCTTGATTGCTAGAGGTGGTAGCTAACATGTGTAGCTATTTTCAAAGTGATACAAACCACTGTGTAGAGACTATATTCAAAAATTGACAAAAATCATGACTTTTTTAGGGTTTTTAATTTTTTTGGGACACTCAGACAGTGGGACATTTCACAAAACTAATTTTTCTTGATTGCTAGAGGTGGTAGCTAACATGTGTAGCTATTTTCAAAGTGATACAAACCACTGTGTAGAGACTATATTCAAAAATTGACAAAAATCATGACTTTTTTAGGGTTTTTAATTTTTTTGGGACACTCAGACAGTGGGACATTTCACAAAACTAATTTTTCTTGATTGCTAGAGGTGGTAGCTAACACGTGTAGCTATTTTCAAAGTGATACAAACCACTGTGTAGAGACTATATTCAAAAATTGACAAAAATCATGACTTTTTTAGGGTTTTTAATTTTTTTGGGACACTCAGACAGTGGGACATTTCACAAAACTAATTTTTCTTGATTGCTAGAGGTGGTAGCTAACATGTGTAGCTATTTTCAAAGTGATACAAACCACTGTGTAGAGACTACATTTTAAAATTGACAAAAATCATGACTTTTTTAGGGTTTTTAATTTTTTTGGGACACTCAGACAGTGGGACATTTCACAAAACTAATTTTTCTTGATTGCTAGAGGTGGTAGCTAACATGTGTAGCTATTTTCAAAGTGATACAAACCACTGTGTAGAGACTACATTTTAAAATTGACAAAAATCATGACTTTTTTAGGGTTTTTAATTTTTTTGAGACACTCAGACAGTGGGACATTTCACAAAACTAATTTTTCTTGATTGCTAGAGGTGGTAGCTAACATGTGTAGCTGTTTTCAAAGTGATACAAACCACTGTGTAGAGACTACATTTTAAAATTGACAAAAATCATGACTTTTTTAGGGTTTTTAATTTTTTTGAGACACTCAGACAGTGGGTCATTTCACAAAACTAATTTTTCTTGATTGCTAGAGGTAGTAGCTAACATGTGTAGCTATTTTCAAAGTGATACAAACCACTGTGTAGAGACTATATTCAAAAATTGACAAAAATCATGACTTTTTTAGGGTTTTTAATTTTTTTGGGACACTCAGACAGTGGGACATTTCACAAAACTAATTTTTCTTGATTGCTAGAGGTGGTAGCTAACATGTGTAGCTATTTTCAAAGTGATACAAACCACTGTGTAGAGACTACATTTTAAAATTGACAAAAATCATGACTTTTTTAGGGTTTTTAATTTTTTTAAGACACTCAGACAGTGGGACATTTCACAAAACTAGTTTTTTCCTGATTGCTAGAGGTAGTAGCTATCATGTGTAGCTATTTTCAAAGTGATACAAACCACTGTGTAGAGACTATATTCAAAAATTGACAAAAATCATGACTTTTTTAGGGTTTTTAATTTTTTTGGGACACTCAGACAGTGGGACGTTTCACAAAACTAATTTTTCTTGATTGCTAGAGGTGGTAGCTAACATGTGTAGCTATTTTCAAAGTGATACAAACCACTGTGTAGAGACTACATTTTAAAATTGACAAAAATCATGACTTTTTTAGGGTTTTTAATTTTTTTAAGACACTCAGACAGTAAGACATTTCACGAAACTAGTTTTTCCTGATTGCTAGAGGTAGTAGCTAACATGTGTAGCTATTTTCAAAGTGATACAAACCACTGTGTAGAGACTACATTTTAAAATTGACAAAAATCATGACTTTTTTAGGGTTTTTAATTTTTTTGAGACACTCAGACAGAGGGACATTTCACAAAACTAGTTTTTCCTGATTGCTAGAGGTAGTAGCTATCATGTGTAGCTATTTTCAAAGTGATACAAACCACTGTGTAGAGACTATATTCAAAAATTGACAAAAATCATGACTTTTTTAGGGTTTTTAATTTTTTTGGGACACTCAGACAGTGGGACATTTCACAAAACTAATTTTTCTTGATTGCTAGAGGTGGTAGCTAACATGTGTAGCTATTTTCAAAGTGATACAAACCACTGTGTAGAGACTACATTTTAAAATTGACAAAAATCATGACTTTTTTAGGGTTTTTAATTTTTTTAAGACACTCAGACAGTGGGACATTTCACAAAACTAGTTTTTCCTGATTGCTAGAGGTAGTAGCTAACATGTGTAGCTATTTTCAAAGTGATACAAACCACTGTGTAGAGACTACATTTTAAAATTGACAAAAATCATGACTTTTTTAGGGTTTTTAATTTTTTTGAGACACTCAGACAGTGGGACATTTCACAAAACTAGTTTTTCCTGATTGCTAGAGGTAGTAGCTATCATGTGTAGCTATTTTCAAAGTGATACAAACCACTGTGTAGAGACTATATTCAAAAATTGACAAAAATCATGACTTTTTTAGGGTTTTTAATTTTTTTAAGACACTCAGACAGTGGGACATTTCACAAAACTAATTTTTCTTGATTGCTAGAGGTGGTAGCTAACATGTGTAGCTATTTTCAAAGTGATACAAACCACTGTGTAGAGACTACATTTTAAAATTGACAAAAATCATGACTTTTTTAGGGTTTTTAATTTTTTTAAGACACTCAGACAGTGGGACATTTCACAAAACTAATTTTTCTTGATTGCTAGAGGTAGTAGCTAACATGTGTAGCTATTTTCAAAGTGATACAAACCACTGTGTAGAGACTATATTCAAAAATTGACAAAAATCATGACTTTTTTAGGGTTTTTAATTTTTTTAAGACACTCAGACAGTGGGACATTTCACAAAACTAATTTTTCTTGATTGCTAGAGGTGGTAGCTAACATGTGTAGCTATTTTCAAAGTGATACAAACCACTGTGTAGAGACTATATTCAAAAATTGACAAAAATCATGACTTTTTTAGGGTTTTTAATTTTTTTGGGACACTCAGACAGTGGGACATTTCACAAAACTAATTTTTCTTGATTGCTAGAGGTGGTAGCTAACATGTGTAGCTATTTTCAAAGTGATACAAACCACTGTGTAGAGACTACATTTTAAAATTGACAAAAATCATGACTTTTTTAGGGTTTTTAATTTTTTTGAGACACTCAGACAGTGGGACATTTCACAAAACTAATTTTTCTTGATTGCTAGAGGTAGTAGCTAACATGTGTAGCTATTTTCAAAGTGATACAAACCACTGTGTAGAGACTATATTCAAAAATTGACAAAAATCATGACTTTTTTAGGGTTTTTAATTTTTTTGGGACACTCAGACAGTGGGACATTTCACAAAACTAATTTTTCTTGATTGCTAGAGGTGGTAGCTAACATGTGTAGCTATTTTCAAAGTGATACAAACCACTGTGTAGAGACTACATTTTAAAATTGACAAAAATCATGACTTTTTTAGGGTTTTTAATTTTTTTAAGACACTCAGACAGTGGGACATTTCACAAAACTAGTTTTTCCTGATTGCTAGAGGTAGTAGCTATCATGTGTAGCTATTTTCAAAGTGATACAAACCACTGTGTAGAGACTATATTCAAAAATTGACAAAAATCATGACTTTTTTAGGGTTTTTAATTTTTTTGGGACACTCAGACAGTGGGACATTTCACAAAACTAATTTTTCTTGATTGCTAGAGGTGGTAGCTAACATGTGTAGCTATTTTCAAAGTGATAGAAACCACTGTGTAGAGACTACATTTTAAAATTGACAAAAATCATGACTTTTTTAGGGTTTTTAGTTTTTTTGAGACACTCAGACAGTGGGACATTTCACAAAACTAATTTTTCTTGATTGCTAGAGGTGGTA
>CAKJTU040000012.1:115666-147023 GCA_917834065.1 Ceutorhynchus assimilis | reverse complement strand
AAAATCATAAGGGGGGTACCTTCCTACTAAAACGATGAAATTTCAAATTTTTTTTTGTCGAGATTTTGTGTCCTAATGGTCCCTCGTGATACCCTGAACTCCATAAACTAAATTATTCTCAGATTTGAAGCCAAAATCTATAAAAAAAGGGACTCAGAAAAATTGAAAAAATTGATAAATCACCACAATTGCTTAGCACGATTTTATCTCAGGAACTATAAGTGTCAATGAGCTGAAATTTTCAGGGATTGTAGTCCTTTGAAAAGGATAATTTTCAGTGAAAGATTCAGCTTTCTATCTATAATAGAAAAAAAGTTATGACTTTTCAAAATTTTCCAAAAAAATCATAAGGGGGGTACCTTCCTACTAAAACGATGAAATTTCAAATTTTTTTTTTGTCGAGATTTTGTGTCCTAATGGTCCCTCGTGATACCCTGAACTCCATAAACTAAATTATTCTCAGATTTGAAGCCAAAATCTATAAAAAAAGGGACTCAGAAAAATTGAAAAATTGATAAATCACCACAATTGCTTAGCACGATTTTATTCTCAGGAACTATAAGTGTCAATGAGCTGAAATTTTCAGGGATTGTAGTCCTTTGAAAAGGATAATTTTCAGTGAAAGATTCAGCTTTCTATCTATAATAGAAAAAAAGTTATGACTTTTCAAAATTTTCCAAAAAAATCATAAGGGGGGTACCTTCCTACTAAAACGATGAAATTTCAAATTTTTTTTTGTCGAGATTTTGTGTCCTAATGGTCCCTCGTGATACCCTGAACTCCATAAACTAAATTATTCTCAGATTTGTAGCCAAAATCTATGAAAAAAGGCACTCAGAAAAATTGAAAAATTGATAAATCACCACAATTGCTTAGCACGATTTTATCTCAGGAACTATAAGTGTCAATGAGCTGAAATTTTCAGGGATTGTAGTCCTTTGAAAAGGATAATTTCAGTGAAAGATTCAGCTTTCTATCTATAATAGAAAAAAAAGTTATGACTTTTCAAAATTTTCCAAAAAAATCATAAGGGGGGTACCTTCCTACTAAAACGATGAAATTTCAAATTTTTTTTTCTGGAGATTTTGTGTCCTAATGGTCCTCGTGATACCCTGAACTCCATAAACTAAATTATTCTCAGATTTGTAGCCAAAATCTATGAAAAAAGGCACTCAGAAAAATTGAAAAATTGATAAATCACCACAATTGCTTAGCACGATTTTATCTCAGGAACTATAAGTGTCAATGAGCTGAAATTTTCAGGGATTGTAGTCCTTTGAAAAGGATAATTTTCAGTGGAAAAGATTCAGCTTTCTATCTATAATAGAAAAAAAGTTATGACTTTTCAAAATTTTCCAAAAAAATCATAAGGGGGGGTACCTTCCTACTAAAACGATGAAATTTCAAATTTTTTTTTGTCGAGATTTTGTGTCCTAATGGTCCCTCGTGATACCCTGAACTCCATAAACTAAATTATTCTCAGATTTGTAGCCAAAATCTATGAAAAAAGGCACTCAGAAAAATTGAAAAATTGATAAATCACCACAATTGCTTAGCACGATTTTATCTCAGGAACTATAAGTGTCAATGAGCTGAAATTTTCAGGGATTGTAGTCCTTTGAAAAGGATAATTTTCAGTGAAAGATTCAGCTTTCTATCTATAATAGAAAAAAAGTTATGACTTTTCAAAATTTTCCAAAAAAATCATAAGGGGGGTACCTTCCTACTAAAACGATGAAATTTCAAATTTTTTTTTGTCGAGATTTTGTGTCCTAATGGTCCCTCGTGATACCCTGAACTCCATAAACTAAATTATTCTCAGATTTGTAGCCAAAATCTATGAAAAAAGGCACTCAGAAAAATTGAAAAATTGATAAATCACCACAATTGCTTAGCACGATTTTATCTCAGGAACTATAAGTGTCAATGAGCTGAAATTTTCAGGGATTGTAGTCCTTTGAAAAGGATAATTTTCAGTGAAAGATTCAGCTTTCTATCTATAATAGAAAAAAAGTTATGACTTTTCAAAATTTTCCAAAAAAATCATAAGGGGGGTACCTTCCTACTAAAACGATGAAATTTCAAATTTTTTTTTGTCGAGATTTTGTGTCCTAATGGTCCCTCGTGATACCCTGAACTCCATAAACTAAATTATTCTCAGATTTGTAGCCAAAATCTATGAAAAAAGGCACTCAGAAAAATTGAAAAATTGATAAATCACCACAATTGCTTAGCACGATTTTATCTCAGGAACTATAAGTGTCAATGAGCTGAAATTTTCAGGGATTGTAGTCCTTTGAAAAGGATAATTTTCAGTGAAAGATTCAGCTTTCTATCTATAATAGAAAAAAAGTTATGACTTTTCAAAATTTTCCAAAAAAATCATAAGGGGGGTACCTTCCTACTAAAACGATGAAATTTCAAATTTTTTTTTGTCGAGATTTTGTGTCCTAATGGTCCCTCGTGATACCCTGAACTCCATAAACTAAATTATTCTCAGATTTGTAGCCAAAATCTATGAAAAAAGGCACTCAGGAAAAATTGAAAAATTGATAAATCACCACAATTGCTTAGCACGATTTTATCTCAGGAACTATAAGTGTCAATGAGCTGAAATATTCAGGGATTGTAGTCCTTTGAAAAGGATAATTTTCAGTGAAAGATTCAGCTTTCTATCTATAATAGAAAAAAAAGTTATGACTTTTCAAAATTTTCCAAAAAAATCATAAGGGGGGTACCTTCCTACTAAAACGATGAAATTTCAAATTTTTTTTTGTCGAGATTTTGTGTCCTAATGGTCCCTCGTGATACCCTGAACTCCATAAACTAAATTATTCTCAGATTTGAAGCCAAAATCTATAAAAAAAGGCACTCAGAAAAATTGAAAAATTGATAAATCACCACATTGCTTAGCACGATTTTATCTCAGGAACTGTAAGTGTCAATGAGCTGAAATTTTCAGGGATTGTAGTCCTTTGAAAAGGATAATTTTCAGTGAAAGATTCAGCTTTCTATCTATAATAGAAAAAAAGTTATGACTTTTCAAAATTTTCCAAAAAAATCATAAGGGGGGGTACCTTCCTACTAAAACGATGAAATTTCAAATTTTTTTTTCTGGAGATTTTGTGTCCTAATGGTCCCTCGTGATACCCTGAACTCCATAAACTAAATTATTCTCAGATTTGAAGCCAAAATCTATGAAAAAAGGCTTTCAGAAAAATTGAAAAATTGATAAATCACCACAATTGCTTAGCACGATTTTATCTCAGGAACTATAAGTGTCAATGAGCTGAAATTTTCAGGGATTGTAGTCCTTTGAAAAGGATAATTTTCAGTGAAAGATTCAGCTTTCCTATCTATAATAGAAAAAAAGTTATGACTTTTCAAAATTTTCCAAAAAAATCATAAGGGGGGTACCTTCCTACTAAAACGATGAAATTTCAAATTTTTTTTTTGTCGAGATTTTGTGTCCTAATGGTCCCTCGTGATACCCTGAACTCCATAAACTAAATTATTCTCAGATTTGTAGCCAAAATCTATGAAAAAAAGGCACTCAGAAAAATTGAAAAATTGATAAATCACCACAATTGCTTAGCACGATTTTATCTCAGGAACTATAAGTGTCAATGAGCTGAAATTTTCAGGGATTTGTAGTCCTTTGAAAAGGATAATTTTCAGTGAAAGATTCAGCTTTCTATCTATAATAGAAAAAAAGTTATGACTTTTCAAAATTTTCCAAAAAAATCATAAGGGGGGTACCTTCCTACTAAAACGATGAAATTTCAAATTTTTTTTTTGTCGAGATTTTGTGTCCTAATGGTCCCTCGTGATACCCTGAACTCCATAAACTAAATTATTCTCAGATTTGTAGCCAAAATCTATGAAAAAAGGCACTCAGAAAAATTGAAAAATTGATAAATCACCACAATTGCTTAGCACGATTTTATCTCAGGAACTGTAAGTGTCAATGAGCTGAAATTTTCAGGGATTGTAGTCCTTTGAAAAGGATAATTTTCAGTGAAAGATTCAGCTTTCTATCTATAATAGAAAAAAAAGTTATGACTTTTCAAAATTTTCCAAAAAAATCATAAGGGGGGTACCTTCCTACTAAAACGATGAAATTTCAAATTTTTTTTTCTGGAGATTTTGTGTCCTAATGGTCCCTCGTGATACCCTGAACTCCATAAACTAAATTATTCTCAGATTTGAAGCCAAAATCTATGAAAAAAGGCACTCAGAAAAATTGAAAAATTGATAAATCACCACAATTGCTTAGCACGATTTTATCTCAGGAACTGTAAGTGTCAATGAGCTGAAATTTTCAGGGATTGTAGTCCTTTGGAAAAGGATAATTTTTCAGTGAAAGATTCAGCTTTCTATCTATAATAGAAAAAAAGTTATGACTTTTCAAAATTTTCCAAAAAAATCATAAGGGGGGTACCTTCCTACTAAAACGATGAAATTTCAAATTTTTTTTTGTCGAGATTTTGTGTCCTAATGGTCCCTCGTGATACCCTGAACTCCATAAACTAAATTATTCTCAGATTTGAAGCCAAAATCTATGAAAAAAGGCTTTCAGAAAAAATTGAAAAATTGATAAATCACCACAATTGCTTAGCACGATTTTATCTCAGGAACTATAAGTGTCAATGAGCTGAAATTTTCAGGGATTGTAGTCCTTTGAAAAGGATAATTTTCAGTGAAAGATTCAGCTTTCTATCTATAATAGAAAAAAAGTTATGACTTTTCAAAATTTTCCAAAAAAAATCATAAGGGGGGTACCTTCCTACTAAAACGATGAAATTTCAAATTTTTTTTTTCTGGAGATTTTGTGTCCTAATGGTCCCTCGTGATACCCTGAACTCCATAAACTAAATTATTCTCAGATTTGAAGCCAAAATCTATGAAAAAAAGGCACTCAGAAAAATTGAAAAATTGATAAATCACCACAATTGCTTAGCACGATTTTATCTCAGGAACTATAAGTGTCAATGAGCTGAAATTTTCAGGGATTGTAGTCCTTTGAAAAGGATAATTTTCAGTGAAAGATTCAGCTTTCTATCTATAATAGAAAAAAAGTTATGACTTTTCAAAATTTTCCAAAAAAATCATAAGGGGGGTACCTTCCTACTAAAACGATGAAATTTCAAATTTTTTTTTGTCGAGATTTTGTGTCCTAATGGTCCCTCGTGATACCCCTGAACTCCATAAACTAAATTATTCTCAGATTTGTAGCCAAAATCTATGAAAAAAGGCACTCAGAAAAATTGAAAAATTGATAAATCACCACAATTGCTTAGCACGATTTTATCTCAGGAACTATAAGTGTCAATGAGCTGAAATATTCAGGGATTGTAGTCCTTTGAAAAGGATAATTTTCAGTGAAAGATTCAGCTTTCTATCTATAATAGAAAAAAAGTTATGACTTTTCAAAATTTTCCAAAAAAATCATAAGGGGGGTACCTTCCTACTAAAACGATGAAATTTCAAATTTTTTTTTTCTGGAGATTTTGTGTCCTAATGGTCCCTCGTGATACCCTGAACTCCATAAACTAAATTATTCTCAGATTTGAAGCCAAAATCTATGAAAAAAGGCTTTCAGAAAAATTGAAAAATTGATAAATCACCACAATTGCTTAGCACGATTTTATCTCAGGAACTATAAGTGTCAATGAGCTGAAATTTTCAGGGATTGTAGTCCTTTGAAAAGGATAATTTTCAGTGAAAGATTCAGCTTTCTATCTATAATAGAAAAAAAAGTTATGACTTTTCAAAATTTTCCAAAAAAATCATAAGGGGGGTACCTTCCTACTAAAACGATGAAATTTCAAATTTTTTTTTGTCGAGATTTTGTGTCCTAATGGTCCCTCGTGATACCCTGAACTCCATAAACTAAATTATTCTCAGATTTGAAGCCAAAATCTATGAAAAAAGGCACTCAGAAAAATTGAAAAATTGATAAATCACCACAATTGCTTAGCACGATTTTATCTCAGGAACTGTAAGTGTCAATGAGCTGAAATTTTCAGGGATTGTAGTCCTTTGAAAAGGATAATTTTCAGTGAAAGATTCAGCTTTCTATCTATAATAGAAAAAAAGTTATGACTTTTCAAAATTTTCCAAAAAAATCATAAGGGGGGTACCTTCCTACTAAAACGATGAAATTTCAAATTTTTTTTTCTGGAGATTTTGTGTCCTAATGGTCCCTCGTGATACCCTGAACTCCATAAACTAAATTATTCTCAGATTTGAAGCCAAAATCTATGAAAAAAGGCTTTCAGAAAAATTGAAAAATTGATAAATCACCACAATTGCTTAGCACGATTTTATCTCAGGAACTATAAGTGTCAATGAGCTGAAATTTTCAGGGATTGTAGTCCTTTGAAAAGGATAATTTTCAGGTGAAAGATTCAGCTTTCTATCTATAATAGAAAAAAAGTTATGACTTTTCAAAATTTTCCAAAAAAATCATAAGGGGGGTACCTTCCTACTAAAACGATGAAATTTCAAATTTTTTTTTGTCGAGATTTTGTGTCCTAATGGTCCCTCGTGATACCCTGAACTCCATAAACTAAATTATTCTCAGATTTGTAGCCAAAATCTATGAAAAAAGGCACTCAGAAAAATTGAAAAATTGATAAATCACCACAATTGCTTAGCACGATTTTATCTCAGGAACTGTAAGTGTCAATGAGCTGAAATTTTCAGGGATTGTAGTCCTTTGAAAAGGATAATTTTCAGTGAAAGATTCAGCTTTCTATCTATAATAGAAAAAAAGTTATGACTTTTCAAAATTTTCCAAAAAAATCATAAGGGGGGTACCTTCCTACTAAAACGATGAAATTTCAAATTTTTTTTTCTGGAGATTTTGTGTCCTAATGGTCCCTCGTGATACCCTGAACTCCATAAACTAAATTATTCTCAGATTTGAAGCCAAAATCTATGAAAAAAAGGCTTTCAGAAAAATTGAAAAATTGATAAATCACCACAATTGCTTAGCACGATTTTATCTCAGGAACTATAAGTGTCAATGAGCTGAAATTTTCAGGGATTGTAGTCCTTTGAAAAGGATAATTTTCAGTGGAAAGATTCAGCTTTCTATCTATAATAGAAAAAAAGTTATGACTTTTCAAAATTTTCCAAAAAAATCATAAGGGGGGTACCTTCCTACTAAAACGATGAAATTTCAAATTTTTTTTTTCTGGAGATTTTGTGTCCTAATGGTCCCCTCGTGATACCCTGAACTCCATAAACTAAATTATTCTCAGATTTGAAGCCAAAATCTATGAAAAAAGGCACTCAGAAAAATTGAAAAATTGATAAATCACCACAATTGCTTAGCACGATTTTATCTCAGGAACTATAAGTGTCAATGAGCTGAAATTTTCAGGGATTGTAGTCCTTTGAAAAGGATAATTTTCAGTGAAAGATTCAGCTTTCTATCTATAATAGAAAAAAAGTTATGACTTTTCAAAATTTTCCAAAAAAATCATAAGGGGGGTACCTTCCTACTAAAACGATGAAATTTCAAATTTTTTTTTCTGGAGATTTTGTGTCCTAATGGTCCCTCGTGATACCCTGAACTCCACAGACTAAATTATTCTCAGATTTGTAGCCAAAATCTATGAAAAAAGGCACTCAGAAAAAATTGAAAAATTGATAAATCACCACAATTGCTTAGCACGATTTTATCTCAGGAACTATAAGTGTCAATGAGCTGAAATTTTCAGGGATTGTAGTCCTTTGAAAAGGATAATTTTCAGTGAAAGATTCAGCTTTCTATCTATAATAGAAAAAAAGTTATGACTTTTCAAAATTTTCCAAAAAAATCATAAGGGGGGTACCTTCCTACTAAAACGATGAAATTTCAAATTTTTTTTTCTGGAGATTTTGTGTCCTAATGGTCCCTCGTGATACCCTGAACTCCACAGACTAAATTATTCTCAGATTTGTAGCCAAAATCTATGAAAAAAGGCACTCAGAAAAATTGAAAAATTGATAAATCACCACAATTGCTTAGCACGATTTTATCTCAGGAACTATAAGTGTCAATGAGCTGAAATTTTCAGGGATTGTAGTCCTTTTGAAAAGGATAATTTTCAGTGAAAGATTCAGCTTTCTATCTATAATAGAAAAAAAGTTATGACTTTTCAAAATTTTCCAAAAAAATCATAAGGGGGGTACCTTCCTACTAAAACGATGAAATTTCAAATTTTTTTTTCTGGAGATTTTGTGTCCTAATGGTCCCTCGTGATACCTGAACTCCATAAACTAAATTATTCTCAGATTTGAAGCCAAAATCTATGAAAAAAGGCTTTCAGAAAAATTGAAAAATTGATAAATCACCACAATTGCTTAGCACGATTTTATCTCAGGAACTATAAGTGTCAATGAGCTGAAATTTTCAGGGATTGTAGTCCTTTGAAAAGGATAATTTTCAGTGAAAGATTCAGCTTTCTATCTATAATAGAAAAAAAGTTATGACTTTTCAAAATTTTCCAAAAAAATCATAAGGGGGGTACCTTCCTACTAAAACGATGAAATTTCAAATTTTTTTTTCTGGAGATTTTGTGTCCTAATGGTCCCTCGTGATACCCTGAACTCCACAGACTAAATTATTCTCAGATTTGTAGCCAAAATCTATGAAAAAAGGCACTCAGAAAAATTGAAAAATTGATAAATCACCACAATTGCTTAGCACGATTTTATCTCAGGAACTATAAGTGTCAATGAGCTGAAATTTTCAGGGATTGTAGTCCTTTGAAAAGGATAATTTTCAGTGAAAGATTCAGCTTTCTATCTATAATAGAAAAAAAGTTATGACTTTTCAAAATTTTCCAAAAAAATCATAAGGGGGGTACCTTCCTACTAAAACGATGAAATTTCAAATTTTTTTTTCTGGAGATTTTGTGTCCTAATGGTCCCTCGTGATACCCTGAACTCCATAAACTAAATTATTCTCAGATTTGAAGCCAAAATCTATGAAAAAAGGCTTTCAGAAAAATTGAAAAATTGATAAATCACCACAATTGCTTAGCACGATTTTATCTCTGGAACTATAAGTGTCAATGAGCTGAAATTTTCAGGGATTGTAGTCCTTTGAAAAGGATAATTTTCAGTGAAAGATTCAGCTTTCTATCTATAATAGAAAAAAAGTTATGACTTTTCAAAATTTTCCAAAAAAATCATAAGGGGGGTACCTTCCTACTAAAACGATGAAATTTCAAATTTTTTTTTCTGGAGATTTTGTGTCCTAATGGTCCCTCGTGATACCCTGAACTCCATAAACTAAATTATTCTCAGATTTGAAGCCAAAATCTATGAAAAAAGGCTTTCAGAAAAATTGAAAAATTGATAAATCACCACAATTGCTTAGCACGATTTTATCTCAGGAACTATAAGTGTCAATGAGCTGAAATTTTCAGGGATTGTAGTCCTTTGAAAAGGATAATTTTCAGTGAAAGATTCAGCTTTCTATCTATAATAGAAAAAAAGTTATGACTTTTCAAAATTTTCCAAAAAAATCATAAGGGGGGGTACCTTCCTACTAAAACGATGAAATTTCAAATTTTTTTTTCTGGAGATTTTGTGTCCTAATGGACCCTCGTGATACCCTGAACTCCATAAACTAAATTATTCTCAGATTTGAAGCCAAAATCTATGAAAAAAGGCTTTCAGAAAAATTGAAAAAATTGATAAATCACCACAATTGCTTAGCACGATTTTATCTCAGGAACTATAAGTGTCAATGAGCTGAAATTTTCAGGGATTGTAGTCCTTTGAAAAGGATAATTTTCAGTGAAAGATTCAGCTTTCTATCTATAATAGAAAAAAAGTTATGACTTTTCAAAATTTTTCCAAAAAAATCATAAGGGGGGTACCTTCCTACTAAAACGATGAAATTTCAAATTTTTTTTTCTGGAGATTTTGTGTCCTAATGGTCCCTCGTGATACCCTGAACTCCATAAACTAAATTATTCTCAGATTTGAAGGCCAAAATCTATGAAAAAAGGCTTTCAGAAAAATTGAAAAATTGATAAATCACCACAATTGCTTAGCACGATTTTATCTCAGGAACTATAAGTGTCAATGAGCTGAAATTTTCAGGGATTGTAGTCCTTTGAAAGGATAATTTTCAGTGAAAGATTCAGCTTTCTATCTATAATAGAAAAAAAGTTATGACTTTTCAAAATTTTCCAAAAAAATCATAAGGGGGGTACCTTCCTACTAAAACGATGAAATTTCAAATTTTTTTTTCTGGAGATTTTGTGTCCTAATGGTCCCTCGTGATACCCTGAACTCCACAGACTAAATTATTCTCAGATTTGTAGCCAAAATCTATGAAAAAAGGCACTCAGAAAAATTGAAAAATTGATAAATCACCACAATTGCTTAGCACGATTTTATCTCAGGAACTATAAGTGTCAATGAGCTGAAATTTTCAGGGATTGTAGTCCTTTGAAAAGGATAATTTTCAGTGAAAGATTCAGCTTTCTATTTATAATAGAAAAAAAGTTATGACTTTTCAAAATTTTCCAAAAAAATCATAAGGGGGGTACCTTCCTACTAAAACGATGAAATTTCAAATTTTTTTTTTCTGGAGATTTTGTGTCCTAATGGACCCTCGTGATACCCTGAACTCCATAAACTAAATTATTCTCAGATTTGAAGCCAAAATCTATGAAAAAAGGCTTTCAGAAAAATTGAAAAATTGATAAATCACCACAATTGCTTAGCACGATTTTATCTCAGGAACTATAAGTGTCAATGAGCTGAAATTTTCAGGGATTGTAGTCCTTTGAAAAGGATAATTTTCAGTGAAAGATTCAGCTTTCTATCTATAATAGAAAAAAAGTTATGACTTTTCAAAATTTTCCAAAAAAATCATAAGGGGGGTACCTTCCTACTAAAACGATGAAATTTCAAATTTTTTTTTCTGGAGATTTTGTGTCCTAATGGTCCCTCGTGATACCCTGAACTCCACAGACTAAATTATTCTCAGATTTGTAGCCAAAATCTATGAAAAAAGGCACTCAGAAAAATTGAAAAATTGATAAATCACCACAATTGCTTAGCACGATTTTATCTCAGGAACTATAAGTGTCAATGAGCTGAAATTTTCAGGGATTGTAGTCCTTTGAAAAGGATAATTTTCAGTGAAAGATTCAGCTTTCTATTTATAATAGAAAAAAAGTTATGACTTTTCAAAATTTTCCAAAAAAAATCATAAGGGGGGTACCCTTCCTACTAAACGATGAAATTTCAAATTTTTTTTTCTGGAGATTTTGTGTCCTAATGGTCCCTCGTGATACCCTGAACTCCATAAACTAAATTATTCTCAGATTTGAAGCCAAAATCTATGAAAAAAGGCACTCAGAAAAATTGAAAAATTGATAAATCACCACAATTGCTTAGCACGATTTTATCTCAGGAACTATAAGTGTCAATGAGCTGAAATTTTCAGGGATTGTAGTCCTTTGAAAAGGATAATTTTCAGTGAAAGATTCAGCTTTCTATCTATAATAGAAAAAAAGTTATGACTTTTCAAAATTTTCCAAAAAAATCATAAGGGGGGTACCTTCCTACTAAAACGATGAAATTTCAAATTTTTTTTTCTGGAGATTTTGTGTCCTAATGGTCCCTCGTGATACCCTGAACTCCATAAACTAAATTATTCTCAGATTTGTAGCCAAAATCTATGAAAAAAGGCACTCAGAAAATTGAAAAATTGATAAATCACCACAATTGCTTAGCACGATTTTATCTCAGGAACTATAAGTGTCAATGAGCTGAAATTTTCAGGGATTGTAGTCCTTTAAAAAGGATAATTTTCAGTGAAAGATTCAGCTTTCTATCTATAATAGAAAAAAAGTTATGACTTTTCAAAATTTTCCAAAAAAATCATAAGGGGGGTACCTTCCTACTAAAACGATGAAATTTCAAATTTTTTTTTCTGGAGATTTTGTGTCCTAATGGTCCCTCGTGATACCCTGAACTCCACAGACTAAATTATTCTCAGATTTGTAGCCAAAATCTATGAAAAAAGGCACTCAGAAAAATTGAAAAAATTGATAAATCACCACAATTGCTTAGCACGATTTATCTCAGGAACTATAAGTGTCAATGAGCTGAAATTTTCAGGGATTGTAGTCCTTTAAAAAGGATAATTTTCAGTGAAAGATTCAGCTTTCTATCTATAATAGAAAAAAAGTTATGACTTTTCAAAATTTTCCAAAAAAATCATAAGGGGGGTACCTTCCTACTAAAACGATGAAATTTCAAATTTTTTTTTCTGGAGATTTTGTGTCCTAATGGTCCCTCGTGATACCCTGAACTCCATAAACTAAATTATTCTCAGATTTGTAGCCAAAATCTATGAAAAAAGGCACTCAGAAAAATTGAAAAAATTGATAAATCACCACAATTGCTTAGCACGATTTTATCTCAGGAACTATAAGTGTCAATGAGCTGAAATTTTCAGGGATTGTAGTCCTTTAAAAAGGATAATTTTCAGTGAAAGATTCAGCTTTCTATCTATAATAGAAAAAAAGTTATGACTTTTCAAAATTTTCCAAAAAAATCAAAATCATAAGGGGGGTACCTTCCTACTAAAACGATGAAATTTCAAATTTTTTTTTCTGGAGATTTTGTGTCCTAATGGTCCCTCGTGATACCCTGAACTCCATAAACTAAATTATTCTCAGATTTGTAGCCAAAATCTATGAAAAAAGGCACTCAGAAAATTGAAAAATTGATAAATCACCACAATTGCTTAGCACGATTTTATCTCAGGAACTATAAGTGTCAATGAGCTGAAATATTCAGGGATTGTAGTCCTTTGAAAAGGATAATTTTCAGTGAAAGATTCAGCTTTCTATTTATAATAGAAAAAAAGTTATGACTTTTCAAAATTTTCCAAAAAAATCATAAGGGGGGTACCTTCCTACTAAAACGATGAAATTTCAAATTTTTTTTTTCTGGAGATTTTGTGTCCTAATGGTCCCTCGTGATACCCTGAACTCCATAAACTAAATTATTCTCAGATTTGTAGCCAAAATCTATGAAAAAAGGCACTCAGAAAAATTGAAAAATTGATAAATCACCACAATTGCTTAGCACGATTTTATCTCAGGAACTATAAGTGTCAATGAGCTGAAATTTTCAGGGATTGTAGTCCTTTAAAAAGGATAATTTTCAGTGAAAGATTCAGCTTTCTATCTATAATAGAAAAAAAGTTATGACTTTTCAAAATTTTCCAAAAAAATCATAAGGGGGGTACCTTCCTACTAAAACGATGAAATTTCAAATTTTTTTTTCTGGAGATTTTGTGTCCTAATGGTCCCCTCGTGATACCCTGAACTCCATAAACTAAATTATTCTCAGATTTGTAGCCAAAATCTATGAAAAAAGGCACTCAGAAAAATTGAAAAATTGATAAATCACCACAATTGCTTAGCACGATTTTATCTCAGGAACTATAAGTGTCAATGAGCTGAAATATTCAGGGATTGTAGTCCTTTGAAAAGGATAATTTTCAGTGAAAGATTCAGCTTTCTATTTATAATAGAAAAAAAGTTATGACTTTCAAAATTTTCCAAAAAAAATCATAAGGGGGGTACCTTCCTACTAAAACGATGAAATTTCAAATTTTTTTTTCTGGAGATTTTGTGTCCTAATGGTCCCTCGTGATACCCTGAACTCCATAAACTAAATTATTCTCAGATTTGTAGCCAAAATCTATGAAAAAAGGCACTCAGAAAAATTGAAAAATTGATAAATCACCACAATTGCTTAGCACGATTTTATCTCAGGAACTATAAGTGTCAATGAGCTGAAATTTTCAGGGATTGTAGTCCTTTAAAAAGGATAATTTTCAGTGAAAGATTCAGCTTTCTATCTATAATAGAAAAAAAAGTTATGACTTTTCAAAATTTTCCAAAAAAATCATAAGGGGGGTACCTTCCTACTAAAACGATGAAATTTCAAATTTTTTTTTCTGGAGATTTTGTGTCCTAATGGTCCCTCGTGATACCCCTGAACTCCATAAACTAAATTATTCTCAGATTTGAAGCCAAGATCTATGAAAAAAGGCACTCAGAAAAATTGAAAAATTGATAAATCACCACAATTGCTTAGCACGATTTTATCTCAGGAACTATAAGTGTCAATGAGCTGAAATTTTCAGGGATTGTAGTCCTTTGAAAAGGATAATTTTCAGTGAAAGATTCAGCTTTCTATCTATAATAGAAAAAAAGTTATGACTTTTCAAAATTTTCCAAAAAAAATCATAAGGGGGGTACCTTCCTACTAAAAACGATGAAATTTCAAATTTTTTTTTCTGGAGATTTTGTGTCCTAATGGTCCCTCGTGATACCCTGAGCTCCATAAACTAAATTATTCTCAGACTTGAAGCCAAAATCCATGAAAAAGGCACTCAGAAAAATTGAAAAATTGATAAATCACCACAATTGCTTAGCACGATTTTATCTCAGGAACTATAAGTGTCAATGAGCTGAAATTTTCAGGGATTGTAGTCCTTTAAAAAGGATAATTTTCAGTGAAAGATTCAGCTTTCTATCTATAATAGAAAAAAAGTTATGACTTTTCAAAATTTTCCAAAAAAATCATAAGGGGGGTACCTTCCTACTAAAACGATGAAATTTCAAATTTTTTTTTCTGGAGATTTTGTGTCCTAATGGTCCCTCGTGATACCCTGAACTCCATAAACTAAATTATTCTCAGATTTGTAGCCAAAATCTATGAAAAAAGGCACTCAGAAAAATTGAAAAATTGATAAATCACCACAATTGCTTAGCACGATTTTATCTCAGGAACTATAAGTGTCAATGAGCTGAAATATTCAGGGATTGTAAGTCCTTTGAAAAGGATAATTTTCAGTGAAAGATTCAGCTTTCTATTTATAATAGAAAAAAAGTTATGACTTTTCAAAATTTTCCAAAAAAATCATAAGGGGGGTACCTTCCTACTAAAACGATGAAATTTCAAATTTTTTTTTCTGGAGATTTTGTGTCCTAATGGTCCCTCGTGATACCCTGAACTCCATAAACTAAATTATTCTCAGATTTGTAGCCAAAATCTATGAAAAAAGGCACTCAGAAAAATTGAAAAATTGATAAATCACCACAATTGCTTAGCACGATTTTATCTCAGGAACTATAAGTGTCAATGAGCTGAAATTTTCAGGGATTGTAGTCCTTTAAAAAGGATAATTTTTCAGTGAAAGATTCAGCTTTCTATCTATAATAGAAAAAAAGTTATGACTTTTCAAAATTTTCCAAAAAAATCATAAGGGGGGTACCTTCCTACTAAAACGATGAAATTTCAAATTTTTTTTTCTGGAGATTTTGTGTCCTAATGGTCCCTCGTGATACCCTGAACTCCATAAACTAAATTATTCTCAGATTTGTAGCCAAAAATCTATGAAAAAAGGCACTCAGAAAAATTGAAAAATTGATAAATCACCACAATTGCTTAGCACGATTTTATCTCAGGAACTATAAGTGTCAATGAGCTGAAATATTCAGGGATTGTAGTCCTTTGAAAAGGATAATTTTCAGTGAAAGATTCAGCTTTCTATTTATAATAGAAAAAAAGTTATGACTTTCAAAATTTTCCAAAAAAATCATAAGGGGGGTACCTTCCTACTAAAACGATGAAATTTCAAATTTTTTTTTCTGGAGATTTTGTGTCCTAATGGTCCCTCGTGATACCCTGAACTCCATAAACTAAATTATTCTCAGATTTGTAGCCAAAATCTATGAAAAAAGGCACTCAGAAAAATTGAAAAATTGATAAATCACCACAATTGCTTAGCACGATTTTATCTCAGGAACTATAAGTGTCAATGAGCTGAAATTTTCAGGGATTGTAGTCCTTTAAAAAGGATAATTTTCAGTGAAAGATTCAGCTTTCTATCTATAATAGAAAAAAAGTTATGACTTTTCAAAATTTTCCAAAAAAATCATAAGGGGGGTACCTTCCTACTAAAACGATGAAATTTCAAATTTTTTTTTCTGGAGATTTTGTGTCCTAATGGTCCCTCGTGATACCCTGAACTCCATAAACTAAATTATTCTCAGATTTGAAGCCAAGATCTATGAAAAAAGGCACTCAGAAAAATTGAAAAATTGATAAATCACCACAATTGCTTAGCACGATTTTATCTCAGGAACTATAAGTGTCAATGAGCTGAAATTTTCAGGGATTGTAGTCCTTTGAAAAGGATAATTTTCAGTGAAAGATTCAGCTTTCTATCTATAATAGAAAAAAAGTTATGACTTTTCAAAATTTTCCAAAAAAATCATAAGGGGGGGTACCTTCCTACTAAAACGATGAAATTTCAAATTTTTTTTTGTCGAGATTTTGTGTCCTAATGGTCCCTCGTGATACCCTGAACTCCATAAACTAAATTATTCTCAGACAGAGCTGGGCAGGGCTTGAGTGCTTGAGTGCTTTGTGCTTGAAGCACTTTGAGGACTTGAAAGCCCTGTGCTTCAAGCCCTTTTATAAATTTGTAATTGGGGCTTGCAAAGTCAATTACTTTGGAAAAGTGCTTGGTAATTTGTAATTGAAAAAAGTAATTCAAGCCCTTTCAATGAGCTTCAATTACTTTTAGAGGGCTTGAAGCACTTTTGGGAGTTTGAAGCACTTTGAAAGGGCTTGAAGCACTTTAAGAGGGCTTGAAGCACTTTTGGGAGCTTGAAGCACTTTGAAAGGGCTTGAAGCACTTTAAAAGGGCTTGAAGCACTTTGAAAGGAATTTGAATTGACCATCATTCAACCTATCCCCCAATTTTCGATCGATGTGTTTTGTCGCTTAATTTTTTTTTCTATTATTTGAACTTGAACCGTCTTATGTCTTTTCTCTCTTAACAATGGAGGTTATGGGTTTGAGCTTAGAATTGAAAAAAAAAAAAAATGAATCAACTTATTATTCAAATAAATAATTAATTTATATTGGTACCCTATTTAACTTTATCATTGGATTATTTTCACTTTTCCTTATTGAACATTTTGAAAACCTTAAAATTGAATTACCATATAGTACCCTAACTACCCGAAATACCCCAGAACTACATCTCAAAAAAAAAAAAAAAAACATACTACTGCTACTCTGTGAAATGTAAAGTTCATCTCTACTATACCAATTCGACTTTTAAAGAGGTTCAAACACATTTGAAGAGCTTCAAGCACATTTAGAGAGCTTCAGGCACATTTAAAGAACTACAAGCACATTTAAAGGGTTTCAAAGCACTTTTGAAGGCTCCCCAGGCACTTTTGATGTGCCTCAAGCACTTTTCAAATCACTTTGAGGGCTTTGTGCTTACCAAGGCCAAAGCACTTTGAGGGCTTTGTGGTTGTGAAGCACTTCTGAAAATAAAAAGGAATTAGTGCTTGAAATTGAAAGCACTTTGATAAAGGGCTTAGGTGCTAATTAGGGCCTCTAATTAAAAATTAGGTGTTGCTCTAGTTTTTAAGAAAATCAAAAAAAAACTAAGGGATTGCTAGGTTTATGAGAGCTAGTGTTGGGAAATGGACTAAAAAATAAAAGAACTTGTTAAATATCGATATTCAATATATTTATTATATCGAACACAGAGTGGAAAGCAGAGCGTGTGAACTCGTAGAAATAACTATACGATCTGACTCAACATCAAGACAAATAATTACAAACCCTTTCTTAAGTAAACGATTGCTCATGTGTTTACCTTACATATAAAAACTATTATAAACACATTCAGTCATCCATAGCTGCGATATAAATTAGCAAAGTATAGGCTAATAATATTCAAAAATTGACAAAAATCATGACTTTTTTAGGGTTTTTAATTTTTTTGGGACACTCAGACAGTGGGACATTTCACAAAATTAATTTTTCTTGATTGCTAGAGGTGGCAGCTAACATGTGTAGCTATTTTCAAAGTGATACAAACCACTGTGTAGAGACTACATTTTAAAATTGACAAAAATCATGACTTTTCTAGGGTTTTTAATTTTTTTGAGACACTCAGACAGTGGGACATTTCACATAACTAATTTTTCTTGATTGTTAGAGGTGGTAGCTAACATGTGTAGCTATTTTTAAAGTGATACAAACCACTGTGTAGAGACTACATTTTAAAATTGACAAAAATCATGACTTTTTTAGGGTTTTTAATTTTTTTGGGACACTCAGACAGTGGGACATTTCACAAAACTAATTTTTCCTGATTGCTAGAGGTAGTAGCTATCATGTGTAGCTATTTTCAAAGTGATACAAACCACTGTGTAGAGACTACATTTTAAAATTGACAAAAATCATGACTTTTTTAGGGATTTTAATTTCTTTGAGACACTCAGACAGTGGGACATTTCACAAAACTAATTTTTCCTGATTGCTAGAGGTAGTAGCTATCATGTGTAGCTATTTTCAAAGTGATACAAATCACTGTGTAGAGACTATATTCAAAAATTGACAAAAATCATGACTTTTTTAGGGTTTTTAATTTTTTTGAGACACTCAGACAGTGGGACATTTCACAAAACTAATTTTTCCTGATTGCTAGAGGTAGTAGCTATCATGTGTAGCTATTTTTAAAGTGATACAAACCACTGTGTAGAGACTACATTTTAAAATTGACAAAAATCATGACTTTTTTAGGGTTTTTAATTTTTTTGGGACACTCAGACAGTGGGACATTTCACAAAACTAATTTTTCCTGATTGCTAGAGGTAGTAGCTATCATGTGTAGCTATTTTCAAAGTGATACAAACCACTGTGTAGAGACTACATTTTAAAATTGACAAAAATCATGACTTTTTTAGGGATTTTAATTTTTTTGAGACACTCAGACAGTGGGACATTTCACAAAACTAATTTTTCCTGATTGCTAGAGGTAGTAGCTATCATGTGTAGCTATTTGCAAAGTGATACAAATCACTGTGTAGAGACTATATTCAAAAATTGACAAAAATCATGACTTTTTTAGGGTTTTTAATTTTTTTGAGACACTCAGACAGTGGGACATTTCACAAAACTAATTTTTCCTGATTGCTAGAGGTAGTAGCTATCATGTGTAGCTATTTTCAAAGTGATACAAATCACTGTGTAGAGACTATATTCAAAAATTGACAAAAATCATGACTTTTTTAGGGTTTTTAATTTTTTTGGGACACTCAGACAGTGGGACATTTCACAAAACTAATTTTTCTTGATTGCTAGAGGTGGTAGCTAACATGTGTAGCTATTTTCAAAGTGATACAAACCACTGTGTAGAGACTACATTTTAAAATTGACAAAAATCATGACTTTTTTAGGGTTTTTAATTTTTTTGAGACACTCAGACAGTGGGACATTTCACAAAACTAATTTTTCCTGATTGCTAGAGGTAGTAGCTATCATGTGTAGCTATTTTTAAAGTGATACAAACCACTGTGTAGAGACTATATTCAAAAATTGACAAAAATCATGACTTTTTTAGGGTTTTTAATTTTTTTGGGACACTCAGACAGTGGGACATTTCACAAAACTAATTTTTCCTGATTGCTAGAGGTAGTAGCTATCATGTGTAGCTATTTTCAAAGTGATACAAACCACTGTGTAGAGACTACATTTTAAAATTGACAAAAATCATGACTTTTTTAGGGATTTTAATTTTTTTGAGACACTCAGACAGTGGGACATTTCACAAAACTAATTTTTCCTGATTGCTAGAGGTAGTAGCTATCATGTGTAGCTATTTTCAAAGTGATACAAATCACTGTGTAGAGACTATATTCAAAAATTGACAAAAATCATGACTTTTTTAGGGTTTTTAATTTTTTTGAGACACTCAGACAGTGGGACATTTCACAAAACTAATTTTTTCTGATTGCTAGAGGTAGTAGCTATCATGTGTAGCTATTTTCAAAGTGATACAAACCACTGTGTAGAGACTACATTTTAAAATTGACAAAAATCATGACTTTTTTAGGGTTTTTAATTTTTTTGAGACACTCAGACAGTGGGACATTTCACAAAACTAATTTTTCTTGATTGCTAGAGGTGGTAGCTAACATGTGTAGCTATTTTCAAAGTGATACAAACCACTGTGTAGAGACTATATTCAAAAATTGACAAAAATCATGACTTTTTCAGGGTTTTTAATTTTTTTAAGACACTCAGACAGTGGGACATTTCACAAAACTAATTTTTCTTGATTGCTAGAGGTGGTAGCTAACATGTGTAGCTATTTTCAAAGTGATACAAACCACTGTGTAGAGACTACATTTTAAAATTGACAAAAATCATGACTTTTTTAGGGTTTTTAATTTTTTTGGGACACTCAGACAGTGGGACTTTTCACAAAACTAATTTTTCTTGATTGCTAGAGGTGGTAGCTAACATGTGTGGCTATTTTCAAAGTGATACAAACCACTGTGTAGAGACTACATTTTAAAATTGACAAAAATCATGACTTTTTTAGGGTTTTTAATTTTTTTGAGACACTCAGACAGTGGGACATTTCACAAAACTAATTTTTCTTGATTGCTAGAGGTGGTAGCTAACATGTGTAGCTATTTTCAAAGTGATACAAACCACTGTGTAGAGACTATATTCAAAAATTGACAAAAATCATGACTTTTTCAGGGTTTTTAATTTTTTTAAGACACTCAGACAGTGGGACATTTCACAAAACTAATTTTTCTTGATTGCTAGAGGTGGTACCTAACATGTGTAGCTATTTTCAAAGTGATACAAACCACTGTGTAGAGACTACATTTTAAAATTGACAAAAATCATGACTTTTTTAGGGTTTTTAATTTTTTTGGGACACTCAGACAGTGGGACATTTCACAAAACTAATTTTTCTTGATTGCTAGAGGTGGTAGCTAGCATGTGTAGCTATTTTCAAAGTGATACAAACCACTGTGTAGAGACTACATTTTAAAATTGACAAAAATCATGACTTTTTTAGGGTTTTTAATTTTTTTGAGACCCTCAGACAGTGGGACATTTCACAAAACTAATTTTTCTTGATTGCTAGAGGTAGTAGCTAACATGTGTAGCTATTTTCAAAGTGATACAAACCACTGTGTCGAGACTATATTCAAAAATTGACAAAAATCATGACTTTTTTAGGGTTTTTAATTTTTTTGGGACACTCAGACAGTGGGACATTTCACAAAACTAATTTTTCTTGATTGCTAGAGGTGGTAGCTAACATGTGTAGCTATTTTCAAAGTGATACAAACCACTGTGTAGAGACTATATTCAAAAATTGACAAAAATCATGACTTTTTTAGGGTTTTTAATTTTTTTGAGACACTCAGACAGTGGGACATTTCACAAAACTAATTTTTCTTGATTGCTAGAGGTGGTAGCTAACATGTGTAGCTATTTTCAAAGTGATACAAACCACTGTGTAGAGACTACATTTTAAAATTGACAAAAATCATGACTTTTTTAGGGTTTTTAATTTTTTTGAGACACTCAGACAGTGGGACATTTCACAAAACTAATTTTTCTTGATTGTTAGAGGTGGTAGCTAACATGTGTAGCTATTTTCAAAGTGATACAAACCACTGTGTAGAGACTACATTTTAAAATTGACAAAAATCATGACTTTTTTAGGGTTTTTAATTTTTTTGAGACACTCAGACAGTGGGACATTTCACAAAACTAATTTTTCTTGATTGCTAGAGGTGGTAGCTAACATGTGTAGCTATTTTCAAAGTGATACAAACCACTGTGTAGAGACTACATTTTAAAATTGACAAAAATCATGACTTTTTTAGGGTTTTTAATTTTTTTCAGACACTCAGACAGTGGGACATTTCACAAAACTAATTTTTCTTGATTGCTAGAGGTGGAAGCTAACATGTGTAGCTATTTTTAAAGTGATACAAACCACTGTGTAGAGACTACATTTTAAAATTGACAAAAATCATGACTTTTTTAGGGTTTTAATTTTTTTGAGACACTCAGACAGTGGGACATTTCACAAAACTAATTTTTCTTGATTGCTAGAGGTGGTAGCTAACATGTGTAGCTATTTTCAAAGTGATACAAACCACTGTGTAGAGACTACATTTTAAAATTGACAAAAATCATGACTTTTTTAGGGTTTTTAATTTTTTTGAGACACTCAGACAGTGGGACATTTCACAAAACTAATTTTTCTTGATTGCTAGAGGTGGAAGCTAACATGTGTAGCTATTTTTAAAGTGATACAAACCACTGTGTAGAGACTACATTTTAAAATTGACAAAAATCATGACTTTTTTAGGGTTTTTAATTTTTTTGAGACACTCAGACAGTGGGACATTTCACAAAACTAATTTTTCTTGATTGCTAGAGGTGGTAGCTAACATGTGTAGCTATTTTCAAAGTGATACAAACCACTGTGTAGAGACTACATTTTAAAATTGACAAAAATCATGACTTTTTTAGGGTTTTTAATTTTTTTGAGACACTCAGACAGTGGGACATTTCACAAAACTAATTTTTCTTGATTGCTAGAGGTGGAAGCTAACATGTGTAGCTATTTTCAAAGTGATACAAACCACTGTGTAGAGACTACATTTTAAAATTGACAAAAATCATGACTTTTTTAGGGTTTTTAATTTTTTTGAGACACTCAGACAGTGGGACATTTCACAAAACTAATTTTTCCTGATTGCTAGAGGTAGTAGCTATCATGTGTAGCTATTTTCAAAGTGATACAAATCACTGTGTAGAGACTATATTCAAAAATTGACAAAAATCATGACTTTTTTAGGGTTTTTAATTTTTTTGGGACACTCAGACAGTGGGACATTTCACAAAACTAATTTTTCTTGATTGCTAGAGGTGGTAGCTAACATGTGTAGCTATTTTCAAAGTGATACAAACCACTGTGTAGAGACTATATTCAAAAATTGACAAAAATCATGACTTTTTTAGGGTTTTTAATTTTTTTGAGACACTCAGACAGTGGGACATTTCACAAAACTAATTTTTCTTGATTGCTAGAGGTAGTAGCTATCATGTGTAGCTATTTTTAAAGTGATACAAACCACTGTGTAGAGACTATAATCAAAAATTGACAAAAATCATGACTTTTTTAGGGTTTTTAATTTTTTTTGAGACACTCAGACAGTGGGACATTTCACAAAACTAATTTTTCTTGATTGCTAGAGGTAGTAGCTAACATGTGTAGCTATTTTCAAAGTGATACAAACCACTGTGTAGAGACTATTCAAAAATTGACAAAAATCATGACTTTTTTAGGGTTTTTAATTTTTTTAAGACACTCAAACAGTGGGACAATTCACAAAACTAATTTTTCTTGATTGCTAGAGGTGGTAGCTAACATGTGTAGCTATTTTCAAAGTGATACAAACCACTGTGTAGAGACTACATTTTAAAATTGACAAAAATCATGACTTTTTTAGGGTTTTTAATTTTTTTGAGACACTCAGACAGTGGGACATTTCACAAAACTAATTTTTCTTGATTGCTAGAGGTGGTAGCTAACATGTGTAGCTATTTTCAAAGTGATACAAACCACTGTGTAGAGACTACATTTTAAAATTGACAAAAATCATGACTTTTTTAGGGTTTTTAATTTTTTTGAGACACTCAGACAGTGGGACATTTCACAAAACTAATTTTTCTTGATTGCTAGAGGTGGTAGCTAACATGTGTAGCTATTTTCAAAGTGATACAAACCACTGTGTAGAGACTACATTTTAAAATTGACAAAATCATGACTTTTTTAGGGTTTTTAATTTTTTTGAGACACTCAGACAGTGGGACATTTCACAAAACTAATTTTTCTTGATTGCTCGAAGTGGTAGCTAACATGTGTAGCTATTTTCAAAGTGATACAAACCACTGTGTAGAGACTATTCAAAAATTGACAAAAATCATGACTTTTTTAGGGTTTTTAATTTTTTTAAGACACTCAAACAGTGGGACATTTCACAAAACTAATTTTTCTTGATTGCTAGAGGTGGTAGCTAACATGTGTAGCTATTTTCAAAGTGATACAAACCACTGTGTAGAGACTACATTTTAAAATTGACAAAAATCATGACTTTTTTAGGGTTTTTAATTTTTTTGAGACACTCAGACAGTGGGACATTTCACAAAACTAATTTTTCTTGATTGCTAGAGGTGGTAGCTAACATGTGTAGCTATTTTCAAAGTGATACAAACCACTGTGTAGAGACTACATTTTAAAATTGACAAAAATCATGACTTTTTTAGGGTTTTTAATTTTTTTGAGACACTCAGACAGTGGGACATTTCACAAAACTAATTTTTCTTGATTGCTAGAGGTGGTAGCTAACATGTGTAGCTATTTTCAAAGTGATACAAACCACTGTGTAGAGACTACATTTTAAAATTGACAAAAATCATGACTTTTTTAGGGTTTTTAATTTTTTTGAGACACTCAGACAGTGGGACATTTCACAAAACTAATTTTTCTTGATTGCTCGAAGTGGTAGCTAACATGTGTAGCTATTTTCAAAGTGATACAAACCACTGTGTAGAGACTACATTTTAAAATTGACAAAAATCATGACTTTTTTAGGGTTTTTAATTTTTTTGAGACACTCAGACAGTGGGACATTTCACAAAACTAATTTTTCTTGATTGCTAGAGGTAGTAGCTAACATGTGTAGCTATTTTCAAAGTGATACAAACCACTGTGTAGAGACTATTCAAAAATTGACAAAAATCATGACTTTTTTAGGGTTTTTAATTTTTTTAAGACACTCAAACAGTGGGACATTTCACAAAACTAATTTTTCTTGATTGCTAGAGGTGGTAGCTAACATGTGTAGCTATTTTCAAAGTGATACAAACCACTGTGTAGAGACTACATTTTAAAATTGACAAAAATCATGACTTTTTTAGGGTTTTTAATTTTTTTGAGACACTCAGACAGTGGGACATTTCACAAAACTAATTTTTCTTGATTGCTAGAGGTGGTAGCTAACATGTGTAGCTATTTTCAAAGTGATACAAACCACTGTGTAGAGACTACATTTTAAAATTGACAAAAATCATGACTTTTTTAGGGTTTTTAATTTTTTTGAGACACTCAGACAGTGGGACATTTCACAAAACTAATTTTTCTTGATTGCTAGAGGTGGTAGCTAACATGTGTAGCTATTTTCAAAGTGATACAAACCACTGTGTAGAGACTACATTTTAAAATTGACAAAAAATCATGACTTTTTTAGGGTTTTTAATTTTTTTGAGACACTCAGACAGTGGGACATTTCACAAAACTAATTTTTCTTAATTGCTAGAGGTGGAAGCTAACATGTGTAGCTATTTTTAAAGTGATACAAACCACTGTGTAGAGACTACATTTTAAAATTGACAAAAATCATGACTTTTTTAGGGTTTTTAATTTTTTTGAGACACTCAGACAGTGGGACATTTCACAAAACTAATTTTTCTTGATTGCTAGAGGTGGTAGCTAACATGTGTAGCTATTTTCAAAGTGATACAAACCACTGTGTAGAGACTACATTTTAAAATTGACAAAAATCATGACTTTTTTAGGGTTTTAATTTTTTTGAGACACTCAGACAGTGGGACATTTCACAAAACTAATTTTTCTTGATTGCTAGAGGTGGAAGCTAACATGTGTAGCTATTTTTAAAGTGATACAAACCACTGTGTAGAGACTACATTTTAAAATTGACAAAAATCATGACTTTTTTAGGGTTTTTAATTTTTTTGAGACACTCAGACAGTGGGACATTTCACAAAACTAATTTTTCTTGATTGCTAGAGGTGGTAGCTAACATGTGTAGCTATTTTCAAAGTGATACAAACCACTGTGTAGAGACTACATTTTAAAATTGACAAAAATCATGACTTTTTTAGGGTTTTTAATTTTTTTGAGACACTCAGACAGTGGGACATTTCACAAAACTAATTTTTCTTGATTGCTAGAGGTGGTAGCCAACATGTGTAGCTATTTTCAAAGTGATACAAACCACTGTGTAGAGACTACATTTTAAAATTGACAAAAATCATGACTTTTTTAGGGTTTTTAATTTTTTTGAGACACTCAGACAGTGGGACATTTCACAAAACTAATTTTTCTTGATTGCTAGAGGTGGTAGCTAACATGTGTAGCTATTTTCAAAGTGATACAAACCACTGTGTAGAGACTACATTTTAAAATTGACAAAAATCATGACTTTTTTAGGGTTTTTAATTTTTTTGAGACACTCAGACAGTGGGACATTTCACAAAACTAATTTTTCTTAATTGCTAGAGGTGGAAGCTAACATGTGTAGCTATTTTTAAAGTGATACAAATCACTGTGTAGAGACTACATTTTAAAATTGACAAAAATCATGACTTTTTTAGGGTTTTTAATTTTTTTGAGACACTCAGACAGTGGGACATTTCACAAAACTAATTTTTCTTAATTGCTAGAGGTGGAAGCTAACATGTGTAGCTATTTTTAAAGTGATACAAACCACTGTGTAGAGACTACATTTTAAAATTGACAAAAATCATGACTTTTTTAGGGTTTTTAATTTTTTTGAGACACTCAGACAGTGGGACATTTCACAAAACTAATTTTTCTTAATTGCTAGAGGTGGAAGCTAACATGTGTAGCTATTTTTAAAGTGATACAAATCACTGTGTAGAGACTACATTTTAAAATTGACAAAAATCATGACTTTTTTAGGGTTTTTAATTTTTTTGAGACACTCAGACAGTGGGACATTTCACAAAACTAATTTTTCTTGATTGCTAGAGGTGGTAGCTAACATGTGTAGCTATTTTCAAAGTGATACAAACCACTGTGTAGAGACTACATTTTAAAATTGACAAAAATCATGACTTTTTTAGGGTTTTTAATTTTTTTGAGACACTCAGACAGTGGGACATTTCACAAAACTAATTTTTCTTGATTGCTAGAGGTGGAAGCTAACATGTGTAGCTATTTTTAAAGTGATACAAACCACTGTGTAGAGACTACATTTTAAAATTGACAAAAATCATGACTTTTTTAGGGTTTTTAATTTTTTTGAGACACTCAGACAGTGGGACATTTCACAAAACTAATTTTTCTTGATTGCTAGAGGTGGTAGCTAACATGTGTAGCTATTTTCAAAGTGATACAAACCACTGTGTAGAGACTACATTTTAAAATTGACAAAAATCATGACTTTTTTAGGGTTTTTAATTTTTTTGAGACACTCAGACAGTGGGACATTTCACAAAACTAATTTTTCTTGATTGCTAGAGGTGGTAGCTAACATGTGTAGCTATTTTCAAAGTGATACAAACCACTGTGTAGAGACTACATTTTAAAATTGACAAAAATCATGACTTTTTTAGGGTTTTTAATTTTTTTGAGACACTCAGACAGTGGGACATTTCACAAAACTAATTTTTCTTAATTGCTAGAGGTGGAAGCTAACATGTGTAGCTATTTTTAAAGTGATACAAACCACTGTGTAGAGACTACATTTTAAAATTGACAAAAATCATGACTTTTTTAGGGTTTTTAATTTTTTTGAGACACTCAGACAGTGGGACATTTCACAAAACTAATTTTTCTTGATTGCTAGAGGTGGTAGCTAACATGTGTAGCTATTTTCAAAGTGATACAAACCACTGTGTAGAGACTACATTTTAAAATTGACAAAAATCATGACTTTTTTAGGGTTTTTAATTTTTTTGAGACACTCAGACAGTGGGACATTTCACAAAACTAATTTTTCTTGATTGCTAGAGGTGGTAGCTAACATGTGTAGCTATTTTCAAAGTGATACAAACCACTGTGTAGAGACTACATTTTAAAATTGACAAAAATCATGACTTTTTTAGGGTTTTTAATTTTTTTGAGACACTCAGACAGTGGGACATTTCACAAAACTAATTTTTCTTGATTGCTAGAGGTGGAAGCTAACATGTGTAGCTATTTTCAAAGTGATACAAACCACTGTGTAGAGACTACATTTTAAAATTGACAAAAATCATGACTTTTTTAGGGTTTTTAATTTTTTTGAGACACTCAGACAGTGGGACATTTCACAAAACTAATTTTTCTTGATTGCTAGAGGTGGTAGCTAACATGTGTAGCTATTTTCAAAGTGATACAAACCACTGTGTAGAGACTACATTTTAAAATTGACAAAAATCATGACTTTTTTAGGGTTTTTAATTTTTTTGAGACACTCAGACAGTGGGACATTTCACAAAACTAATTTTTCTTAATTGCTAGAGGTGGAAGCTAACATGTGTAGCTATTTTTAAAGTGATACAAACCACTGTGTAGAGACTACATTTTAAAATTGACAAAAATCATGACTTTTTTAGGGTTTTTAATTTTTTTGAGACACTCAGACAGTGGGACATTTCACAAAACTAATTTTTCTTGATTGCTAGAGGTGGTAGCTAACATGTGTAGCTATTTTCAAAGTGATACAAACCACTGTGTAGAGACTACATTTTAAAATTGACAAAAATCATGACTTTTTTAGGGTTTTTAATTTTTTTGAGACACTCAGACAGTGGGACATTTCACAAAACTAATTTTTCTTGATTGCTAGAGGTGGTAGCTAACATGTGTAGCTATTTTCAAAGTGATACAAACCACTGTGTAGAGACTACATTTTAAAATTGACAAAAATCATGACTTTTTTAGGGTTTTTAATTTTTTTGAGACACTCAGACAGTGGGACATTTCACAAAACTAATTTTTCTTGATTGCTAGAGGTGGAAGCTAACATGTGTAGCTATTTTCAAAGTGATACAAACCACTGTGTAGAGACTACATTTTAAAATTGACAAAAATCATGACTTTTTTAGGGTTTTTAATTTTTTTGAGACACTCAGACAGTGGGACATTTCACAAAACTAATTTTTCTTGATTGCTAGAGGTGGTAGCTAACATGTGTAGCTATTTTCAAAGTGATACAAACCACTGTGTAGAGACTACATTTTAAAATTGACAAAAATCATGACTTTTTTAGGGTTTTTAATTTTTTTGAGACACTCAGACAGTGGGACATTTCACAAAACTAATTTTTCTTAATTGCTAGAGGTGGAAGCTAACATGTGTAGCTATTTTTAAAGTGATACAAACCACTGTGTAGAGACTACATTTTAAAATTGACAAAAATCATGACTTTTTTAGGGTTTTTAATTTTTTTGAGACACTCAGACAGTGGGACATTTCACAAAACTAATTTTTCTTGATTGCTAGAGGTGGTAGCTAACATGTGTAGCTATTTTCAAAGTGATACAAACCACTGTGTAGAGACTACATTTTAAAATTGACAAAAATCATGACTTTTTTAGGGTTTTTAATTTTTTTGAGACACTCAGACAGTGGGACATTTCACAAAACTAATTTTTCTTGATTGCTAGAGGTGGAAGCTAACATGTGTAGCTATTTTTAAAGTGATACAAACCACTGTGTAGAGACTACATTTTAAAATTGACAAAAATCATGACTTTTTTAGGGTTTTTTAATTTTTTTGAGACACTCAGACAGTGGGACATTTCACAAAACTAATTTTTCTTGATTGCTAGAGGTGGTAGCTAACATGTGTAGCTATTTTCAAAGTGATACAAACCACTGTGTAGAGACTACATTTTAAAATTGACAAAAATCATGACTTTTTTAGGGTTTTTAATTTTTTTGAGACACTCAGACAGTGGGACATTTCACAAAACTAATTTTTCTTGATTGCTAGAGGTGGAAGCTAACATGTGTAGCTATTTTTAAAGTGATACAAACCACTGTGTAGAGACTACATTTTAAAATTGACAAAAATCATGACTTTTTTAGGGTTTTTAATTTTTTTGAGACACTCAGACAGTGGGACATTTCACAAAACTAATTTTTCTTGATTGCTAGAGGTGGTAGCTAACATGTGTAGCTATTTTCAAAGTGATACAAACCACTGTGTAGAGACTACATTTTAAAATTGACAAAAATCATGACTTTTTTAGGGTTTTTAATTTTTTTGAGACACTCAGACAGTGGGACATTTCACAAAACTAATTTTTCCTGATTGCTAGAGGTAGTAGCTATCATGTGTAGCTATTTTCAAAGTGATACAAATCACTGTGTAGAGACTATATTCAAAAATTGACAAAAATCATGACTTTTTTAGGGTTTTTAATTTTTTTGGGACACTCAGACAGTGGGACATTTCACAAAACTAATTTTTCTTGATTGCTAGAGGTGGTAGCTAACATGTGTAGCTATTTTTAAAGTGATACAAACCACTGTGTAGAGACTACATTTTAAAATTGACAAAAATCATGACTTTTTTAGGGTTTTTAATTTTTTTGAGACACTCAGACAGTGGGACATTTCACAAAACTAATTTTTCTTGATTGCTAGAGGTGGTAGCTAACATGTGTAGCTATTTTCAAAGTGATACAAACTACTGTGTAGAGACTACATTTTAAAATTGACAAAAATCATGACTTTTTTAGGGTTTTTAATTTTTTTGAGACACTCAGACAGTGGGACATTTCACAAAACTAATTTTTCTTGATTGCTAGAGGTGGTAGCTAACATGTGTAGCTATTTTCAAAGTGATACAAACCACTGTGTAGAGACTTCATTTTAAAATTGACAAAAATCATGACTTTTTTAGGGTTTTTAATTTTTTTGGGACACTCAGACAGTGGGACATTTCACAAAACTAATTTTTCTTGATTGCTAGAGGTGGTAACTAACATGTGTAGCTATTTTCAAAGTGATACAAACCACTGTGTAGAGACTACATTTTAAAATTGACAAAAATCATGACTTTTTTTAGGGTTTTTAATTTTTTTGAGACACTCAGACAGTGGGACATTTCACAAAACTAAATTTTCTTGATTGCTAGAGGTGGTAACTAACATGTGTAGCTATTTTCAAAGTGATACAAACCACTGTGTAGAGACTACATTTTAAAATTGACAAAAATCATGACTTTTTTAGGGTTTTTAATTTTTTTGAGACACTCAGACAGTGGGACATTTCACAAAACTAATTTTTCTTGATTGCTAGAGGTGGTAGCTAACATGTGTAGCTATTTTCAAAGTGATACAAACCACTGTGTAGAGACTATATTCAAAAATTGACAAAAATCATGACTTTTTTAGGGTTTTTAATTTTTTTGGGACACTCAGACAGTGGGACATTTCACAAAACTAATTTTTTTTGATTGCTAGAGGTGGTAGCTAACATGTGTAGCTATTTTCAAAGTGATACAAACCACTGTGTAGAGACTACATTTTAAAATTGACAAAAATCATGACTTTTTTAGGGTTTTTAATTTTTTTGAGACACTCAGACAGTGGGACATTTCACAAAACTAATTTCTCTTGATTGCTAGAGGTG
>CAKJTU040000012.1:88665-115166 GCA_917834065.1 Ceutorhynchus assimilis | reverse complement strand
GCTAACATGTGTAGCTATTTTCAAAGTGATACAAACCACTGTGTAGAGACTACATTTTAAAATTGACAAAAATCATGACTTTTTAGGGTTTTTAATTTTTTTGAGACACTCAGACAGTGGGACATTTCACAAAACTATTTTTCCTGATTGCTAGAGGTAATAGCTATCATGTGTAGCTATTTTCAAAGTGATACAAACCACTGTGTAGAGACTACATTTAAAATTGACAAAAATCATGACTTTTTTAGGGTTTTTAATTTTTTTGAGACACTCAGACAGTGGGACATTTTCACAAAACTAATTTTTCTTGATTGCTAGAGGTGGTAGCTAACATGTGTAGCTATTTTCAAAGTGATACAAACCACTGTGTAGAGACTATATTCAAAAATTGACAAAAAATCATGACTTTTTTTACGGTTTTTAATTTTTTTAAGACACTCAGACAGTGGGGACATTTCACAAAACTAATTTTTCTTGATTGCTAGAGGTGGTAGCTAACATGTGTAGCTATTTTCAAAGTGATACAAACCACTGTGTAGAGACTATATTCAAAAATTGACAAAAATCATGACTTTTTAGGGTTTTTAATTTTTTTTGGGACACTCAGACAGTGAGACATTTCACAAAACTAATTTTTCTTGATTGCTAGAGGTGGTAGCTAACATGTGTAGCTATTTTCAAAAGTGATACAAACCACTGTGTAGAGACTACATTTTAAAATTGACAAAAATCATGACTTTTTTAGGGTTTTTAATTTTTTTGAGACACTCAGACAGTGGGACATTTCACAAAACTAATTTTTCTTGATTGCTAGAGGTGGTAGCTAACATGTGTAGCTATTTTCAAAGTGATACAAACCACTGTGTAGAGACTACATTTTAAAAATTGACAAAAATCATGACCTTTTTTAGGGTTTTTAATTTTTTTGAGACACTCAGACAGTGGGGACATTTCACAAAACTAATTTTTCCTTGATTGCTAGAGGTGGTAGCTAACATGTGTAGCTATTTTCAAAGTGATACAAACCACTGTGTAGAGACTACATTTTAAAATTGACAAAAATCATGACTTTTTTAAGGGTTTTTAATTTTTTTGAGACACTCAGACAGTGGGACATTTTCACAAAACTAATTTTTCCTGATTGCTAGAGGTAGTAGCTATCATGTGTAGCTATTTTCACAGTGATACAAACCACTGTGTAGAGACTATATTCAAAAATTGACAAAAATCATGACTTTTTTTCGGGTTTTTAATTTTTTTGGGACACTCAGACAGTGGGACATTTCACAAAACTAATTTTTCTCTGATTGCTAGAGGTGGTAGCTAACATGTGTAGCTATTTTCAAAGTGATACAAACCACTGTGTAGAGACTACATTTTAAAATTGACAAAAATCATGACTTTTTTAGGGTTTTTAATTTTTTTGAGACACTCAGACAGTGAGACATTTCACAAAACTAATTTTTCTTGATTGCTAGAGGTGGTAGCTAACATGTGTAGCTATTTTCAAAGTGATACAAACACTGTGTAGAGGACTACATTTTAAAATTGACAAAAATCATGACTTTTTTAGGGTTTTTAATTTTTTTGAGACACTCAGACAGTGGGACATTTCACAAAACTAATTTTTCTTGATTGCTAGAGGTGGTAGCTAACATGTGTAGCTATTTTCAAAGTGATACAAACCACTGTGTAGAGACTACATTTTAAAATTGACAAAAATCATGACTTTTTTAGGGTTTTTAATTTTTTTGAGACACTCAGACAGTGGGACATTCACAAAACTAATTTTTCCTGATTGCTAGAGGTAGTAGCTATCATGTGTAGCTATTTTTCAAAGTGATACAAACCACTGTGTAGAGACTATATTCAAAAATTGACAAAAATCATGACTTTTTTAGGGTTTTTAATTTTTTTGGGACACTCAGACAGTGGGACATTTCACAAAACTAATTTTTCTTGATTGCTAGAGGTGGTAGCTAACATGTGTAGCTATTTTCAAAGTGATACAAACCACTGTGTAGAGACTACATTTTAAAATTGACAAAAATCATGACTTTTTTAGGGTTTTTAATTTTTTTGAGACACTCAGACAGTGAGACATTTCACAAAACTAATTTTTCCTGATTGCTAGAGGTAATAGCTATCATGTGTAGCTATTTTCAAAGTGATACAAACCCCTGTGTAGAGACTACATTTTAAAATTGACAAAAATCATGACTTTTTTAGGGTTTTAATTTTTTTGAGACACTCAGACAGTGGGACATTTCACAAAACTAATTTTTCTTGATTGCTAGAGGTGGTAGCTAACATGTGTAACTATTTTCAAAGTGATACAAACCACTGTGTAGAGTCTATATTCAAAAATTGACAAAAATCATGACTTTTTTACGGTTTTTAATTTTTTTAAGACACTCAGACAGTGGGACATTTCACAAAACTAATTTTTCCTTGATTGCTAGAGGTGGTAGCTAACATGTGTAGCTATTTTCAAAGTGATACAAACCACTGTGTAGAGACTATATTCAAAAATTGACAAAAATCATGACTTTTTTTAGGGTTTTTTAATTTTTTTGGGACACTCAGACAGTGAGACATTTCACAAAACTAATTTTTCTTGATTGCTAGAGGTGGTAGCTAACATGTGTAGCTATTTCAAAGTGATACAAACCACTGTGTAGAGACTACATTTTAAAATTGACAAAAATCATGACTTTTTTAGGGTTTTTAATTTTTTTGAGACACTCAGACATTGGGACATTTCACAAAACTAATTTTTCTTGATTGCTAGAGGTGGTAGCTAACATGTGTAGCTATTTTCAAAGTGATACAAATCACTGTGTAGAGACTATATTCAAAAATTGACAAAAATCATGACTTTTTTAGGGATTTTAATTTTTTGAGACACTCAGACAGTGGGACATTTCACAAAACTAATTTTTCTTGATTGCTAGAGGTGGTAGCTAACATGTGTAGCTATTTTCAAAGTGATACAAACCACTGTGTAGAGACTACATTTTAAAATTGACAAAAATCATGACTTTTTTAGGGTTTTTAATTTTTTTGAGACACTCAGGACAGTGGGACATTTCACAAAACTAATTTTTCTTGATTGCTAGAGGTGGTAGCTAACATGTGTAGCTATTTTCAAAGTGATACAAACCACTGTGTAGAGACTACATTTTAAAATTGACAAAAATCATGACTTTTTTAGGGTTTTTTAATTTTTTTGAGACACTCAGACAGTAAGACATTTCACAAAACTAATTTTTCTTGATTGCTAGAGGTGGTAGCTAACATGTGTAGCTATTTTCAAAGTGATACAAACCACTGTGTAGAGACTATATTCAAAAATTGACAAAAAATCATGACTTTTTTAGGGGATTTTAATTTTTTTGGGACACTCAGACAGTGGGACATTTCACAAAACTAATTTTTCTTGATTGCTAGAGGTGGTAGCTAACATGTGTAGCTATTTTCAAAGTGATACAAACCACTGTGTAGAGACTACATTTTAAAATTGACAAAAATCATGACTTTTTTAGGGTTTTTAATTTTTTTGAGACACTCAGACAGTGGGACATTTCACAAAACTAATTTTTCTTGATTGCTAGAGGTGGTAGCTAACATGTGTAGCTATTTTCAAAGTGATACAAACCACTGTGTAGAGACTATATTCAAAAATTGACAAAAATCATGACTTTTTTAGGGTTTTTTAATTTTTTTTGGGACACTCAGACAGTGAGACATTTCACAAAACTAATTTTTCTTGATTGCTAGAGGTGGTAGCTAACATGTGTAGCTATTTTCAAAGTGATACAAACCACTGTGTAGAGACTACATTTTAAAATTGACAAAAATCATGACTTTTTTAGGGTTTTTAATTTTTTTGAGACACTCAGACAGTGGGACATTCACAAAACTAATTTTTCTTGATTGCTAGAGGGTGGTAGCTAACATGTGTAGCTATTTTCAAAGTGATACAAACCACTGTGTAGAGACTATATTCAAAAATTGACAAAAATCATGACTTTTTTACGGTTTTTAATTTTTTTAAGACACTCAGACAGTGGGACATTTCACAAAACTAATTTTTCTTGATTGCTAGAGGTGGTAGCTAACATGTGTAGCTATTTTCAAAGTGATACAAACCACTGTGTAGAGACTATATTCAAAAATTGACAAAAATCATGACTTTTTTAGGGTTTTTAATTTTTTTGAGACACTCAGACAGTGGGACATTTCACAAAACTAATTTTTCTTGATTGCTAGAGGTGGTAGCTAACATGTGTAGCTATTTTCAAAGTGATACAAACCACTGTGTAGAGACTACATTTTAAAATTGACAAAAATCATGACTTTTTTAGGGTTTTTAATTTTTTGAGACACTCAGACAGTGGGACATTTCACAAAACTAATTTTTCCTGATTGCTAGAGGTAGTAGCTATCATGTGTAGCTATTTTCAAAGTGATACAAACCACTGTGTAGAGACTATATTCAAAAATTGACAAAAATCATGACTTTTTTAGGGTTTTTAATTTTTTTGGGACACTCAGACAGTGGGACATTTCACAAAACTAATTTTTCTTGATTGCTAGAGGTGGTAGCTAACATGTGTAGCTATTTTCAAAGTGATACAAACCACTGTGTAGAGACTACATTTTAAAATTGACAAAAATCATGACTTTTTTAGGGTTTTTAATTTTTTTTGAGACACCAGACAGTGAGACATTTCACAAAACTAATTTTTCTTGATTGCTAGAGGTGGTAGCTAACATGTGTAGCTATTTTCAAAGTGATACAAACCACTGTGTAGAGACTACATTTTAAAATTGACAAAAATCATGACTTTTTTAGGGTTTTTAATTTTTTTGAGACACTCAGACAGTGGGACATTTCACAAAACTAATTTTTCTTGATTGCTAGAGGTGGTAGCTAACATGTGTAGCTATTTTCAAAGTGATACAACCACTGTGTAGAGACTACATTTTAAAATTGACAAAAATCATGACTTTTTTAGGGTTTTTAATTTTTTTTGAGACACTCAGACAGTGGGACATTTCACAAAACTAATTTTTCCTGATTGCTAGAGGTAGTAGCTATCATGTGTAGCTATTTTCAAAGTGATACAAACCACTGTGTAGAGACTATATTCAAAAATTGACAAAAATCATGACTTTTTTAGGGTTTTTAATTTTTTTGGGGACACTCAGACAGTGGGACCATTTCACAAAACTAATTTTTCTTGATTGCTAGAGGTGGTAGCTAACATGTGTAGCTATTTTCAAAGTGATACAAACCACTGTGTAGAGACTATATTCAAAAATTGACAAAAATCATGACTTTTTTACGGTTTTTTAATTTTTTTAAGACACTCAGACAGTGAGACATTTCACAAAACTAATTTTTCTTGATTGCTAGAGGTGGTAGCTAACATGTGTAGCTATTTTCAAAGTGATACAAACCACTGTGTAGAGACTATATTCAAAAATTGACAAAAATCATGACTTTTTTAGGGTTTTTAATTTTTTTGAGACACTCAGACAGTGGGACATTTCACAAAACTAATTTTTCCTGATTGCTAGAGGTAATAGCTATCATGTGTAGCTATTTTCAAAGTGATACAAACCACTGTGTAGAGACTACATTTTAAAATTGACAAAAATCATGACTTTTTTAGGGTTTTTAATTTTTTTGAGACACTCAGGACAGTGGGGGGGACATTTCACAAAACTAATTTTTCTTGATTGCTAGAGGTGGTAGCTAACATGTGTAGCTATTTTCAAAGTGATACAAACCACTGTGTAGAGACTATATTCAAAAAATTGACAAAAATCATGACTTTTTTACGGTTTTTAATTTTTTTAAGACACTCAGACAGTGAGACATTTCACAAAACTAATTTTTCTTGATTGCTAGAGGTGGGTAGCTAACATGTGTAGCTATTTTCAAAGTGATACAAACCACTGTGTAGAGACTATATTCAAAAATTGACAAAAATCATGACTTTTTTAGGGTTTTTAATTTTTTTGGGACACTCAGACAGTGGGACATTTCACAAAACTAATTTTTCCTGATTGCTAGAGGTAGTAGCTATCATGTGTAGCTATTTTCAAAGTGATACAAACCACTGTGTAGAGACTATATTCAAAAATTGACAAAAATCATGACTTTTTTAGGGTTTTTAATTTTTTTTAAGACACTCACGACAGTGGGACATTTCACAAAACTAATTTTTCCTGATTGCTAGAGGTAGTAGCTATCATGTGTAGCTATTTTCAAAGTGATACAAACCACTGTGTAGAGGACTATATTCAAAAATTGACAAAAATCATGACTTTTTTAGGGTTTTTAATTTTTTTTAAGACACTCAGACAGTGGGACATTTCACAAAACTAATTTTTCCTGATTGCTAGAGGTAGTAGCTATCATGTGTAGCTATTTTCAAAGTGATACAAACCACTGTGTAGAGACTATATTCAAAAATTGACAAAAATCATGACTTTTTTAGGGTTTTTAATTTTTTTAAGACACTCAGACAGTGGGACATTTCACAAAACTAATTTTTCCTGATTGCTAGAGGTAGTAGCTATCATGTGTAGCCTATTTTCAAAGTGATACAAACCACTGTGTAGAGACTATATTCAAAAATTGACAAAAATCATGACTTTTTTAGGGGTTTTTAATTTTTTGAGACACTCAGACAGTGGGACATTTCACAAAACTAATTTTTCTTGAATGCTAGAGGTGGTAGCTAACATGTGTAGCTATTTTCAAAGTGATACAAACCACTGTGTAGAGACTATATTCAAAAATTGACAAAAATCATGACTTTTTAGGGTTTTTAATTTTTTTGAGACACTCAGACAGTGGGACATTTCACAAAACTAATTTTTCTTGATTGCTAGAGGTGGTAGCTAACATGTGTAGCTATTTTCAAAGTGATACAAACCACTGTGTAGAGACTATATTCAAAAATTGACAAAATCATGACTTTTTTAGGGTTTTTATTTTTTTTGAGACACTCAGACAGTGGGACATTTCACAAAACTAATTTTTCTTGAATGCTAGAGGTGGTAGCTAACATGTGTAGCTATTTTCAAAGTGATACAAAACCACTGTGTAGAGACTATATTCAAAAATTGACAAAAAATCATGACTTTTTTAGGGTTTTAATTTTTTTGAGACACTCAGACAGTAGGACATTTCACAAAACTAATTTTTCTTGATTGCTAGAGGTGGTAGCTAACATGTGTAGCTATTTTCAAAGTGATACAAACCACTGTGTAGAGACTATATTCAAAAATTGACAAAAATCATGACTTTTTTAGGGTTTTTAATTTTTTTGGGACACTCAGACAGTGGGACATTTCACAAAACTAATTTTTCTTGATTGCTAGAGGTGGTAGCTAACATGTGTAGCTATTTTCAAAGTGATACAAACCACTGTGTAGAGACTACATTTTAAAATTGACAAAAATCATGACTTTTTTAGGGTTTTTAATTTTTTTGAGACACTCAGGACAGTAGGACATTTCACAAAACTAATTTTTCTTGATTGCTAGAGGTAGTAGCTATCATGTGTAGCTATTTTCAAAGTGATACAAACCACTGTGTAGAGACTATATTCAAAAATTTACAAAAATCATGACTTTTTTAGGGTTTTTAATTTTTTTGGGGACACTCAGACAGTGGGACATTTCACAAAACTAATTTTTTCTTGATTGCTAGAGGTGGTAGCTAACATGTGTAGCTATTTTCAAAGTGATACAAACCACTGTGTAGAGACTAACATTTTAAAATTGACAAAAATCATGACTTTTTTAGGGTTTTTAATTTTTTTGAGACACTCAGACAGTGGGACATTTCACAAAACTAATTTTTCTTGATTGCTAGAGGTAGTAGCTATCATGTGTAGCTATTTTCAAAGTGATACAAACCACTGTGTAGAGACTATATTCAAAAATTTACAAAAATCATGACTTTTTTAGGGTTTTTAATTTTTTTGGGACACTCAGACAGTGGGACATTTCACAAAACTAATTTTTCTTGATTGCTAGAGGTGGTAGCTAACATGTGTAGCTATTTTCAAAGTGATACAAACCACTGTGTAGAGACTACATTTTTAAAATTGACAAAAATCATGACTTTTTTAGGGTTTTAATTTTTTTGGGACACTCAGACAGTGGGACATTTCACAAAACTAATTTTTCTTGATTGCTAGAGGTAGTAGCTATCATGTGTAGCTATTTTCAAAGTGATACAAACCACTGTGTAGAGACTATATTCAAAAATTGACAAAAATCATGACTTTTTTAGGGTTTTTAATTTTTTTGGGACACTCAGACAGTGGGACATTTCACAAAACTAATTTTTCTTGATTGCTAGAGGTGTTAGCTAACATGTGTAGCTATTTTCAAAGTGATACAAACCACTGTGTAGAGACTACATTTTAAAAATTGACAAAAATCATGACTTTTTTAGGGTTTTTAATTTTTTTGAGACACTCAGACAGTGGGACATTTCACAAAACTAATTTTTCTTGATTGCTAGAGGTGGTAGCTAACATGTGTAGCTATTTTCAAAGTGATACAAACCACTGTGTAGAGACTACATTTTAAAATTGACAAAAATCATGACTTTTTTAGGGTTTTAATTTTTTTGAGACACTCAGACAGTGGGACATTTCACAAAACTAATTTTTCTTGATTGCTAGAGGTGGTAGCTAACATGTGTAGCTATTTTCAAAGTGATACAAACCACTGTGTATGATGAAATTTCAAAATTTTTTTTGTCGAGATTTTGGGTTCTACTGATCCCTCGTGATACCCTGAACTCCATACACAAAATTATTCTCAGATTTGAAGCCGAAATCTATGGAAAAAGGCACTCAGAAAAATTGAAAAATTGATAAATCACCCCAATTGCTTAACACGATTTTATCTCAGGAACCACAAGTGCAAATGAACTGAAATTTTCAGGGATTGTAGTCCTTTGAAAGGGATGAAATTCAGTGAAAGATTCAGCTCTCTATCTGTAATAGAAAAAAAGTTACGACCTTTGAAAGTTTTCCGAAAAAATCATAAGGGGAGGTACCTTCTTACTAAAATGATGAAATTTCAAAATTTTTTTTGTCGAGATTTTGGGTTCTACTAGTACCTCGTGATACCCTGAACTCCATACACAAAATTATTCTCAGATTTGAAGCCGAAATCTATGGAAAAACGCACTCAGGAAAAATTGAGAAATTGATAAATCACCCCAATTGCTAACACGATTTTATCTCAGGAACCACAAGTGCAAATGAACTGAAATTTTCAGGGATTGTAGTCCTTTGAAAGGGATGAAATTCAGTGAAAGATTCAGCTTTCTATCTATAATAAAAAAAAGTTACGACCTTTGAAAGTTTTCCCGAAAAAATCATAAGGGGGGTAACTTCTTACTAAAATGATGAAATTTCAAATTTTTTTTTTGTCGAGATTTTGGGTTCTACTGGTCCCTCGTGATACCCTGAACTCCATACACAAAATAATTCTCAGATTTGAAGCCGAAATCTATGGAAAAAGTCACTCAGAAAAATTGATAAATCACCCCAATTGCTTAACACGATTTTATCTCAGGAACTATAAGTGCAAATGAGCTGAAATTTTCAGGGATTGTAGTCCTTTGAAAGGGATGAAATTCAGTGAAAGATTCAGCTCTCTATCTGTAATAGAAAAAAAGTTACGACCCTTTGAAAGTTTTCCGAAAAAATCATAAGGGGGGTACCTTCTTACTAAAATGATGAAATTTCAAAATTTTTTTTGTCGAGATTTTGGGTCCTACTGATCCCTCGTGATACCCTGAACTCCATACACCAAAATTATTCTCAGATTTGAAGCCGAAATCTATGGAAAAGGGCACTCAGAAAAATTGAAAAATTGATAAATCACCCCAATTGCTTAACACGATTTTATCTTAGGAACTATAAGTGCAAATGAGCTGAAATTTTCAGGATTGTAGTCCCCTGAAAATGATGAAATTCAGTGAAAGATTCAGCTTTCTATCTATAATAGAAAAAAGTTACGACTTTTGAAAGTTTTCCGAAAAAATCATAAGGGGGGTACCTTCTTACTAAAAGATGAAATTTCAAATTTTTTTTTGTCGAGATTTTGGGTTCTACTAGTCCCTCGTGATACCCTGAACTCCATACAGAAAATTATTCTCAGATTTGAAGCCGAAATCTATGGAAAAACGCACTCAGAAAAATTGAGAAATTGATAAATCACCCCAATTGCTTAACACGATTTTATCTCAGGAACCACAAGTGCAAATGAACTGAAATTTTCAGGGATTGTAGTCCTTTGAAAGGGATGAAATTCAGTGAAAGATTCAGCTTTCTATCTATAATAGAAAAAAAAGTTACGACTTTTGAAAGTTTTCCGAAAAAATCATAAGGGGGGGTACCTTCTTACCTAAAATGATGAAATTTCAAATTTTTTTTTGTCGAGATTTTGGGTTCTACTAGTCCCTCGTGATACCCTGAACTCCATACAGAAAATTATTCTCAGATTTGAAGCCGAAATCTATGGAAAAAACGCACTCAGAAAAATTGAGAAATTGATAAATCACCCCAATTGCTTAACACGATTTTATCTCAGGAACCACAAGTGCAAATGAACTGAAATTTTCAGGGATTGTAGTCCTTTGAAAGGGATGAAATTCAGTGAAAGATTCAGCTTTCTATCTATAATAGAAAAAAAGTTACGACTTTTGAAAGTTTTCCGAAAAAATCATAAGGGGGGTACCTTCTTACTAAAATGATGAAATTTCAAATTTTTTTTTGTCGAGATTTTGGGTTCTACTAGTCCCTCGTGATACCCTGAACTCCATACAGAAAATTATTCTCAGATTTGAAGCCGAAATCTATGGAAAAACGCACTCAGAAAAATTGAGAAATTGATAAATCACCCCAATTGCTTAACACGATTTTATCTCAGGAACCACAAGTGCAAATGAACTGAAATTTTCAGGGATTGTAGTCCTTTGAAAGGGATGAAATTCAGTGAAAGATTCAGCTTTCTATCTATAATAGAAAAAAAGTTACGACTTTTGAAAGTTTTCCCGAAAAAATCATAAGGGGGGTACCTTCTTACTAAAATGATGAAATTTCAAATTTTTTTTTGTCGAGATTTTGGGTTCTACTAGTCCCTCGTGATACCCTGAACTCCATACACAAAATTATTCTCAGATTTGAAGCCGAAATCTATGGAAAAACGCACTCAGAAAAATTGAGAAATTGATAAATCACCCCAATTGCTTAACACGATTTTATCTCAGGAACCACAAGTGCAAATGAACTGAAATTTTCAGGGATTGTAGTCCTTTGAAAGGGATGAAATTCAGTGAAAGATTCAGCTTTCTATCTATAATAGAAAAAAAGTTACGACTTTTGAAAGTTTTCCGAAAAAATCATAAGGGGGGTACCTTCTTACTAAAATGATGAAATTTCAAATTTTTTTTTGTCGAGATTTTGGGTTCTACTAGTCCCTCGTGATACCCTGAACTCCATACACAAAATTATTCTCAGATTTGAAGCCGAAATCTATGGAAAAACGCACTCAGAAAAATTGGAGAAATTGATAAATCACCCCAATTGCTTAACACGATTTTATCTCAGGAACCACAAGTGCAAATGAACTGAAATTTTCAGGGATTGTAGTCCTTTGAAAGGGATGAAATTCAGTGAAAGATTCAGCTTTCTATCTATAATAGAAAAAAAAGTTACGACTTTTGAAAGTTTTCCGAAAAAATCATAAGGGGGGTACCTTCTTACTAAAATGATGAAATTTCAAATTTTTTTTTGTCGAGATTTTGGGTTCTACTAGTCCCTCGTGATACCCTGAACTCCATACACAAAATTATTCTCAGATTTGAAGCCGAAATCTATGGAAAAACGCACTCAGAAAAATTGAGAAATTGATAAATCACCACCAATTGCTTAACACGATTTTATCTCAGGAACCACAAGTGCAAATGAACTGAAATTTTCAGGGATTGTAGTCCTTTGAAAGGGATGAAATTCAGTGAAAGATTCAGCTTTCTATCTATAATAGAAAAAAAGTTACGACTTTTGAAAGTTTTCCGAAAAAATCATAAGGGGGGTACCTTCTTACTAAAATGATGAAATTTCAAATTTTTTTTTGTCGAGATTTTGGGTTCTACTAGTCCCTCGTGATACCCTGAACTCCATACACAAAATTATTCTCAGATTTGAAGCCGAAATCTATGGAAAAACGCACTCAGAAAAATTGAGAAATTGATAAATCACCCCAATTGCTTAACACGATTTTATCTCAGGAACCACAAGTGCAAATGAACTGAAATTTTCAGGGATTGTAGTCCTTTGAAAGGGATGAAATTCAGTGAAAGATTCAGCTTTCTATCTATAATAGAAAAAAAGTTACGACTTTTGAAAGTTTTCCGAAAAAAATCATAAGGGGGGTACCTTCTTACTAAAATGATGAAATTTCAAATTTTTTTTTGTCGAGATTTTGGGTTCTACTAGTCCCTCGTGATACCCTGAACTCCATACACAAAATTATTCTCAGATTTGAAGCCGAAATCTATGGAAAAACGCACTCAGAAAAATTGAGAAATTGATAAATCACCCCAATTGCTTAACACGATTTTATCTCAGGAACCACAAGTGCAAATGAACTGAAATTTTCAGGGATTGTAGTCCTTTGAAAGGGATGAAATTCAGTGAAAGATTCAGCTTTCTATCTATAATAGAAAAAAAGTTACGACTTTTGAAAGTTTTCCGAAAAAATCATAAGGGGGGTACCTTCTTACTAAAATGATGAAATTTCAAATTTTTTTTTTGTCGAGATTTTGGGTTCTACTAGTCCCTCGTGATACCCTGAACTCCATACACAAAATTATTCTCAGATTTGAAGCCGAAATCTATGGAAAAACGCACTCAGAAAAATTGACAAAATTGATAAATCACCCCAATTGCTTAACACGATTTTATCTCAGGAACCACAAGTGCAAATGAACTGAAATTTTCAGGGATTGTAGTCCTTTGAAAGGGATGAAATTCAGTGAAAGATTCAGCTTTCTATCTATAATAGAAAAAAAGTTACGACTTTTGAAAGTTTTCCGAAAAAATCATAAGGGGGGTACCTTCTTACTAAAATGAAGGAAATTTCAAAATTTTTTTTTGTCGAGATTTTGGGTTCTACTAGTCCCTCGTGATACCCTGAACTCCATACACAAAATTATTCTCAGATTTGAAGCCGAAATCTATGGAAAAACGCACTCAGAAAAATTGAGAAATTGATAAATCACCCCAATTGCTTAACACGATTTTATCTCAGGAACCACAAGTGCAAATGAACTGAAATTTTCAGGGATTGTAGTCCTTTGAAAGGGATGAAATTCAGTGAAAGATTCAGCTTTCTATCTATAATAGAAAAAAAGTTACGACTTTTGAAAGTTTTCCGAAAAAATCATAAGGGGGGTACCTTCTTACTAAAATGATGAAATTTCAAATTTTTTTTTGTCGAGATTTTGGGTTCTACTAGTCCCTCGTGATACCCTGAACTCCATACACAAAATTATTCTCAGATTTGAAGCCGAAATCTATGGAAAAACGCACTCAGAAAAATTGAGAAATTGATAAATCACCCCAATTGCTTAACACGATTTTATCTCAGGAACCACAAGTGCAAATGAACTGAAATTTTCAGGGATTGTAGTCCTTTGAAAGGGATGAAATTCAGTGAAAGATTCAGCTTTCTATCTATAATAGAAAAAAAGTTACGACTTTTGAAAGTTTTCCGAAAAAATCATAAGGGGGGTACCTTCTTACTAAAATGATGAAATTTCAAATTTTTTTTTGTCGAGATTTTGGGTTCTACTAGTCCCTCGTGATACCCTGAACTCCATACACAAAATTATTCTCAGATTTGAAGCCGAAATCTATGGAAAAACGCACTCAGAAAAATTGAGAAATTGATAAATCACCCCAATTGCTTAACACGATTTTATCTCAGGAACCACAAGTGCAAATGAACTGAAATTTTCAGGGATTGTAGTCCTTTGAAAGGGATGAAATTCAGTGAAAGATTCAGCTTTCTATCTATAATAGAAAAAAAAGTTACGACCTTTGAAAGTTTTCCGAAAAAAATCATAAGGGGGGTACCTTCTTACTAAAATGATGAAATTTCAAATTCTTTTTTGTCGAGATTTTGGGTTCTACTGATCCCTCGTGATACCCTGAACTCCATACACAAAATTATTCTCAGATTTCAAGCCGAAATCTATGGAAAAAGGCACTCAGAAAAATTGAAAACTTGATAAATCACTCCAATTGCTTCACGCGATTTTATCTCAGGAACTATAAGTGCAAATGAGCTGAAATTTTCAGGGATTGTAGTCCTTTGAAAGGGATAAAACTCAGTGAAAGATTCAGCTTTCTATCTATAATAGAAAAAAAGTTACGACTTTTGAAAGTTTTCCGAAAAAATCATAAGGGGGGGTACCTTCTTACTAAAATGATGAAATTTCAAAATTTTATTTGTCGAGATTTTGGGTTCTACTGGTCCTCCGTGATACCCTGAACTCCATACACAAAATAATTCTCAGATTTGAAGCCGAAATCTATGGAAAAAGGCACTCAGAAAAATTGAGAAATTGATAAATCACCCCAATTGCTTAACACGATTTTATCTCAGGAACCACAAGTGCAAATGAACTGAAATTTTCAGGGATTGTAGTCCTTTGAAAGGGATGAAATTCAGTGAAAGATTCAGCTTTCTATCTATAATAGAAAAAAAGTTACGACCTTTGAAAGTTTTCCGAAAAAATCATAAGGGGGGTACCTTCTTACTAAAATGATGAAATTTCAAATTTTTTTTTGTCGAGATTTTGGGTTCTACTGGTCCCCTCGTGATACCCTGAACTCCATACACAAAATAATTCTCAGATTTGAAGCCGAAATCTATGGAAAAAGGCACTCAGAAAAATTGAAAAATTGATAAATCACCCCAATTGCTTAACACGATTTTATCTCAGGAACTATAAGTGCAAATGAGCTGAAATTTTCAGGGATTGTAGTCCTTTGAAAGGGATGAAATTCAGTGAAAGATTCAGCTTTCTATCTATAATAGAAAAAAAGTTACGACCTTTGAAAGTTTTCCGAAAAAATCATAAGGGGGGTACCTTCTTACTAAAATGATGAAATTTCAAATTTTTTTTTGTCGAGATTTTGGGTTCTACTGGTCCCTCGTGATACCCTGAACTCCATACACAAAATAATTCTCAGATTTGAAGCCGAAATCTATGGAAAAAGGCACTCAGAAAAATTGAAAAATTGATAAATCACCCCAATTGCTTAACACGATTTTATCTCAGGAACTATAAGTGCAAATGAGCTGAAATTTTCAGAGATTGTAGTCCTTTGAAAGGGATGAAATTCAGTGAAAGATTCAGCTTTCTATCTATAATAGAAAAAAAGTTACGACCTTTGAAAGTTTTCCGAAAAAATCATAAGGGGGGTACCTTCTTACTAAAATGATGAAATTTCAAATTTTTTTTTGTCGAGATTTTGGGTTCTACTGGTCCCTCGTGATACCCTGAACTCCATACACAAAATAATTCTCAGATTTGAAGCCGAAATCTATGGAAAAAGGCACTCAGAAAAATTGAAAAATTGATAAATCACCCCAATTGCTTAACACGATTTTATCTCAGGAACTATAAGTGCAAATGAGCTGAAATTTTCAGGGATTGTAGTCCTTTGAAAGGGATGAAATTCAGTGAAAGATTCAGCTTTCTATCTATAATAGAAAAAAAGTTACGACCTTTGAAAGTTTTCCGAAAAAATCATAAGGGGGGTACCTTCTTACTAAAATGATGAAATTTCAAATTTTTTTTTGTCGAGATTTTGGGTTCTACTGGTCCCTCGTGATACCCTGAACTCCATACACAAAATAATTCTCAGATTTGAAGCCGAAATCTATGGAAAAAGGCACTCAGAAAAATTGAGAAATTGATAAATCACCCCAATTGCTTAACACGATTTTATCTCAGGAACCACAAGTGCAAATGAACTGAAATTTTCAGGGATTGTAGTCCTTTGAAAGGGATGAAATTCAGTGAAAGATTCAGCTTTCTATCTATAATAGAAAAAAAGTTACGACCTTTGAAAGTTTTCCGAAAAAATCATAAGAAAAAAGTTACGACCTTTGAAAGTTTTCCGAAAAAATCATAAGGGGGGTACCTTCTTACTAAAATGATGAAATTTCAAATTTTTTTTTGTCGAGATTTTGGGTTCTACTGGTCCCTCGTGATACCCTGAACTCCATACACAAAATAATTCTCAGATTTGAAGCCGAAATCTATGGAAAAAGGCACTCAGAAAAATTGAGAAATTGATAAATCACCCCAATTGCTTAACACGATTTTATCTCAGGAACCACAAGTGCAAATGAACTGAAATTTTCAGAGATTGTAGTCCTTTGAAAGGGATGAAATTCAGTGAAAGATTCAGCTTTCTATCTATAATAGAAAAAAAGTTACGACCTTTGAAAGTTTTCCGAAAAAATCATAAGGGGGGTACCTTCTTACTAAAATGATGAAATTTCAAATTTTTTTTTGTCGAGATTTTGGGTTCTACTGGTCCCTCGTGATACCCTGAACTCCATACACAAAATAATTCTCAGATTTGAAGCCGAAATCTATGGAAAAAGGCACTCAGAAAAATTGAGAAATTGATAAATCACCCCAATTGCTTAACACGATTTTATCTCAGGAACTATAAGTGCAAATGAGCTGAAATTTTCAGAGATTGTAGTCCTTTGAAAGGGATGAAATTCAGTGAAAGATTCAGCTTTCTATCTATAATAGAAAAAAAGTTACGACCTTTGAAAGTTTTCCGAAAAAATCATAAGGGGGGTACCTTCTTACTAAAATGATGAAATTTCAAATTTTTTTTTGTCGAGATTTTGGGTTCTACTGGTCCCTCGTGATACCCTGAACTCCATACACAAAATAATTCTCAGATTTGAAGCCGAAATCTATGGAAAAAGGCACTCAGAAAAATTGAGAAATTGATAAATCACCCCAATTGCTTAACACGATTTTATCTCAGGAACCACAAGTGCAAATGAACTGAAATTTTCAGGGATTGTAGTCCTTTGAAAGGGATGAAATTCAGTGAAAGATTCAGCTTTCTATCTATAATAGAAAAAAAGTTACGACCTTTGAAAGTTTTCCGAAAAAATCATAAGAAAAAAGTTACGACCTTTGAAAGTTTTCCGAAAAAATCATAAGGGGGGTACCTTCTTACTAAAATGATGAAATTTCAAATTTTTTTTTGTCGAGATTTTGGGTTCTACTGGTCCCTCGTGATACCCTGAACTCCATACACAAAATAATTCTCAGATTTGAAGCCGAAATCTATGGAAAAAGGCACTCAGAAAAATTGAGAAATTGATAAATCACCCCAATTGCTTAACACGATTTTATCTCAGGAACCACAAGTGCAAATGAACTGAAATTTTCAGGGATTGTAGTCCTTTGAAAGGGATGAAATTCAGTGAAAGATTCAGCTTTCTATCTATAATAGAAAAAAAGTTACGACCTTTGAAAGTTTTCCGAAAAAATCATAAGGGGGGTACCTTCTTACTAAAATGATGAAATTTCAAATTTTTTTTTGTCGAGATTTTGGGTTCTACTGGTCCCTCGTGATACCCTGAACTCCATACACAAAATAATTCTCAGATTTGAAGCCGAAATCTATGGAAAAAGGCACTCAGAAAAATTGAGAAATTGATAAATCACCCCAATTGCTTAACACGATTTTATCTCAGGAACCACAAGTGCAAATGAAATGAAAAAATCATAAGGGGGGTACCTTCTTACTAAAATGATGAAATTTCAAATTCTTTTTTGTCGAGATTTTGGGTTCTACTGATCCCTCGTGATACCCTGAACTCTATACACAAAATTATTCTCAGATTTGAAGCCGAAATCTATGGAAAAAGGCACTCAGAAAAATTGAAAAATTGATAAATCACCCCAATTGCTTAACACGATTTTATCTCAGGAACTATAAGTGCAAATGAGCTGAAATTTTCAGGGATTGTAGTCCTTTGAAAGGGATGAAATTCAGTGAAAGATTCAGCTCTCTATCTATAATAGAAAAAAAGTTACGACCTTTGAAAGTTTTCCGAAAAAATCATAAGGGGGGTACCTTCTTACTAAAATGATGAAATTTCAAATTTTTTTTTGTCGAGATTTTGGGTTCTACTGGTCCCTCGTGATACCCTGAACTCCATACACAAAATAATTCTCAGATTTGAAGCCGAAATCTATGGAAAAAGGCACTCAGAAAAATTGAAAAATTGATAAATCACCCCAATTGCTTAACACGATTTTATCTCAGGAACTATAAGTGCAAATGAGCTGAAATTTTCAGGGATTGTAGTCCTTTGAAAGGGATGAAATTCAGTTAAAGATTCAGCTTTCTATCTATAATAGGAAAAAAGTTACGACCTTTGAAAGTTTTCCGAAAAAATCATAAGGGGGGTACCTTCTTACTAAAATGATGAAATTTCAAATTTTTTTTTGTCGAGATTTTGGGTTCTACTGGTCCCTCGTGATACCCTGAACTCCATACACAAAATAATTCTCAGATTTGAAGCCGAAATCTATGGAAAAAGGCACTCAGAAAAATTGAGAAATTGATAAATCACCCCAATTGCTTAACACGATTTTATCTCAGGAACCACAAGTGCAAATGAACTGAAATTTTCAGGGATTGTAGTCCTTTGAAAGGGATGAAATTCAGTGAAAGATTCAGCTTTCTATCTATAATAGAAAAAAAGTTACGACCTTTGAAAGTTTTCCGAAAAAATCATAAGAAAAAAGTTACGACCTTTGAAAGTTTTCCGAAAAAATCATAAGGGGGGTACCTTCTTACTAAAATGATGAAATTTCAAATTTTTTTTTGTCGAGATTTTGGGTTCTACTGGTCCCTCGTGATACCCTGAACTCCATACACAAAATAATTCTCAGATTTGAAGCCGAAATCTATGGAAAAAGGCACTCAGAAAAATTGAAAAATTGATAAATCACCCCAATTGCCTAACACGATTTTATCTCAGGAACTATAAGTGCAAATGAGCTGAAATTTTCAGGGATTGTAGTCCTTTGAAAGGGATGAAATTCAGTGAAAGATTCAGCTCTCTATCTATAATAGAAAAAAAGTTACGACCTTTGAAAGTTTTCCGAAAAAATCATAAGGGGGGTACCTTCTTACTAAAATGATGAAATTTCAAATTTTTTTTTGTCGAGATTTTGGGTTCTACTGGTCCCTCGTGATACCCTGAACTCCATACACAAAATAATTCTCAGATTTGAAGCCGAAATCTATGGAAAAAGGCACTCAGAAAAATTGAAAAATTGATAAATCACCCCAATTGCTTAACACGATTTTATCTCAGGAACCACAAGTGCAAATGAACTGAAATTTTCAGGGATTGTAGTCCTTTGAAAGGGATGAAATTCAGTGAAAGATTCAGCTTTCTATCTATAATAGAAAAAAAGTTACGACTTTTGAAAGTTTTCCGAAAAAATCATAAGGGGGGTACCTTCTTACTAAAATGATGAAATTTCAAATTTTTTTTTGTCGAGATTTTGGGTTCTACTAGTCCCTCGTGATACCCTGAACTCCATACACAAAATTATTCTCAGATTTGAAGCCGAAATCTATGGAAAAACGCACTCAGAAAAATTGAGAAATTGATAAATCACCCCAATTGCTTAACACGACTTTATCTCAGGAACCACAAGTGCAAATGAACTGAAATTTTCAGGGATTGTAGTCCTTTGAAAGGGATGAAATTCAGTGAAAGATTCAGCTTTCTATCTATAATAGAAAAAAAGTTACGACCTTTGAAAGTTTTCCGAAAAAATCATAAGGGGGGTACCTTCTTACTAAAATGATGAAATTTCAAATTTTTTTTTGTCGAGATTTTGGGTTCTACTGGTCCCTCGTGATACCCTGAACTCCATACACAAAATAATTCTCAGATTTGAAGCCGAAATCTATGGAAAAACGCACTCAGAAAAATTGAGAAATTGATAAATCACCCCAATTGCTTAACACGATTTTATCTCAGGAACCACAAGTGCAAATGAACTGAAATTTTCAGGGATTGTAGTCCCCTGAAAATGATGAAATTCAGTGAAAGATTCAGCTTTCTATCTATAATAGAAAAAAAGTTACGACCTTTGAAAGTTTTCCGAAAAAATCATAAGGGGGGTACCTTCTTACAAAAATGATGAAATTTCAAATTTTTTTTTGTCGAGATTTTGGGTTCTACTGGTCCCTCGTGATACCCTGAACTCCATACACAAAATAATTCTCAGATTTGAAGCCGAAATCTATGGAAAAAGGCACTCAGAAAAATTGAAAAATTGATAAATCACCCCAATTGCTTAACACGATTTTATCTCAGGAACTATAAGTGCAAATGAGCTGAAATTTTCAGGGATTGTAGTCCTTTGAAAGGGATGAAATTCAGTGAAAGATTCAGCTTTCTATCTATAATAGAAAAAAAGTTACGACTTTTGAAAGTTTTCCGAAAAAATCATAAGGGGGGTACCTTCTTACTAAAATGATGAAATTTCAAATTTTTTTTTGTCGAGATTTTGGGTTCTACTAGTCCCTCGTGATACCCTGAACTCCATACACAAAATTATTCTCAGATTTGAAGCCGAAATCTATGGAAAAACGCACTCAGAAAAATTGAGAAATTGATAAATCACCCCAATTGCTTAACACGATTTTATCTCAGGAACCACAAGTGCAAATGAACTGAAATTTTCAGGGATTGTAGTCCTTTGAAAGGGATGAAATTCAGTGAAAGATTCAGCTTTCTATCTATAATAGAAAAAAAGTTACGACTTTTGAAAGTTTTCCGAAAAAATCATAAGGGGGGTACCTTCTTACTAAAATGATGAAATTTCAAATTTTTTTTTGTCGAGATTTTGGGTTCTACTAGTCCCTCGTGATACCCTGAACTCCATACAGAAAATTATTCTCAGATTTGAAGCCGAAATCTATGGAAAAACGCACTCAGAAAAATTGAGAAATTGATAAATCACCCCAATTGCTTAACACGATTTTATCTCAGGAACCACAAGTGCAAATGAACTGAAATTTTCAGGGATTGTAGTCCTTTGAAAGGGATGAAATTCAGTGAAAGATTCAGCTTTCTATCTATAATAGAAAAAAAGTTACGACTTTTGAAAGTTTTCCGAAAAAATCATAAGGGGGGTACCTTCTTACTAAAATGATGAAATTTCAAATTTTTTTTTGTCGAGATTTTGGGTTCCACTAGTCCCTCGTGATACCCTGAACTCCATACACAAAATTATTCTCAGATTTGAAGCCGAAATCTATGGAAAAACGCACTCAGAAAAATTGAGAAATTGATAAATCACCCCAATTGCTTAACACGATTTTATCTCAGGAACCACAAGTGCAAATGAACTGAAATTTTCAGGGATTGTAGTCCCCTGAAAATGATGAAATTCAGTGAAAGATTCAGCTTTCTATCTATAATAGAAAAAATGTTACGACCTTTGAAAATTTTCCGAAAAAATCATTAGGGGGGTACCTTCTTACTAAAATGATCGAGAAAATGATGAAATTTCAAAAATTTTTTTGTCGAGATTTTGGGTCCTACTGATCCCTCGTAATACCCTGAACTCCATACACAAAATTATTCTCAGATTTGAAACCGAAATCTATGGAAAAAGGCACTCAGAAAAATTGAAAACTTGATAAATCACCCCAATTGCTTAACACGATTTTATCTCAGGAACCACAAGTGCAAATGAACTGAAATTTTCAGGGATTGTAGTCCTTTGAAAGGGATGAAATTCAGTGAAAGATTCAGCTTTCTATCTATAATAGAAAAAAAGTTACGACTTTTGAAAGTTTTCCGAAAAAATCATAAGGGGGTACCTTCTTACTAAAATGATGAAATTTCAAATTTTTTTTTTTCGAGATTTTGGGTTCTACTAGTCCTTCGTGATACCCTGAACTCCATACACAAAATTATTCTCAGATTTGAAGCCGAAATCTATGGAAAAACGCACTCAGAAAAATTGAGAAATTGATAAATCACCCCAATTGCTTAACACGATTTTATCTCAGGAACCACAAGTGCAAATGAACTGAAATTTTCAGGGATTGTAGTCCTTTGAAAGGGATGAAATTCAGTGAAAGATTCAGCTTTCTATCTATAATAGAAAAAAAGTTACGACTTTTGAAAGTTTTCCGAAAAAATCATAAGGGGGTACCTTCTTACTAAAATGATGAAATTTCAAATTTTTTTTTTTCGAGATTTTGGGTTCTACTAGTCCCTCGTGATACCCTGAACTCCATACACAAAATTATTCTCAGATTTGAAGCCGAAATCTATGGAAAAACGCACTCAGAAAAATTGAGAAATTGATAAATCACCCCAATTGCTTAACACGATTTTATCTCAGGAACCACAAGTGCAAATGAACTGAAATTTTCAGGGATTGTAGTCCCCTGAAAATGATGAAATTCAGTGAAAGATTCAGCTTTCTATCTATAATAGAAAAAATGTTACGACCTTTGAAAATTTTCCGAAAAAATCATAAGGGGGGTACCTTCTTACTAAAATGATGAAATTTCAAAATTTTTTTTGTCGAGATTTTGGGTCCTACTGATCCCTCGTAATACCCTGAACTCCATACACAAAATTATTCTCAGATTTGAAACCGAAATCTATGGAAAAAGGCACTCAGAAAAATTGAAAACTTGATAAATCACCCCAATTGCTTAACACGATTTTATCTCAGGAACCACAAGTGCAAATGAACTGAAATTTTCAGGGATTGTAGTCCTTTGAAAGGGATGAAATTCAGTGAAAGATTCAGCTTTCTATCTATAATAGAAAAAAAGTTACGACTTTTGAAAGTTTTCCGAAAAAATCATAAGGGGGTACCTTCTTACTAAAATGATGAAATTTCAAATTTTTTTTTTTCGAGATTTTGGGTTCTACTAGTCCCTCGTGATACCCTGAACTCCATACACAAAATTATTCTCAGATTTGAAGCCGAAATCTATGGAAAAACGCACTCAGAAAAATTGAGAAATTGATAAATCACCCCAATTGCTTAACACGATTTTATCTCAGGAACCACAAGTGCAAATGAACTGAAATTTTCAGGGATTGTAGTCCCCTGAAAATGATGAAATTCAGTGAAAGATTCAGCTTTCTATCTATAATAGAAAAAATGTTACGACCTTTGAAAATTTTCCGAAAAAATCATAAGGGGGGTACCTTCTTACTAAAATGATGAAATTTCAAAATTTTTTTTGTCGAGATTTTGGGTCCTACTGATCCCTCGTAATACCCTGAACTCCATACACAAAATTATTCTCAGATTTGAAACCGAAATCTATGGAAAAAGGCACTCAGAAAAATTGAAAACTTGATAAATCACCCCAATTGCTTAACACGATTTTATCTCAGGAACCACAAGTGCAAATGAACTGAAATTTTCAGGGATTGTAGTCCTTTGAAAGGGATGAAATTCAGTGAAAGATTCAGCTTTCTATCTATAATAGAAAAAAAGTTACGACCTTTGAAAGTTTTCCGAAAAAATCATAAGGGGGGTACCTTCTTACTAAAATGATGAAATTTCAAATTTTTTTTTGTCGAGATTTTGGGTTCTACTAGTCCCTCGTGATACCCTGAACTCCATACACAAAATTATTCTCAGATTTGAAGCCGAAATCTATGGAAAAACGCACTCAGAAAAATTGAGAAATTTCATTTCTATTTCACAAAACTAATTTTTCTTGATTGCTAGAGGTGGTAGCTAACATGTGTAGCTATTTTCAAAGTGATACAAACCACTGTGTAGAGACTACATTTTAAAATTGACAAAAATCATGACTTCTTTAGGGTTTTTAATTTTTTTAAGACACTCAGACAGTGGGACATTTCACAAAACTAATTTTTCTTGATTGCTAGAGGTGGTAGCTAACATGTGTAGCTATTTTCAAAGTGATACAAACCACTGTGTAGAGACTATATTCAAAAATTGACAAAAATCATGACTTTTTTAGGGTTTTTAATTTTTTTTGGGACACTCAGACAGTGGGACATTTCACAAAACTAATTTTTCTTGATTGCTAGAGGTGGTAGCTAACATGTGTAGCTATTTTCAAAGTGATACAAACCACTGTGTAGAGACTACATTTTAAAATTGACAAAAATCATGACTTTTTTAGGGTTTTTAATTTTTTTGAGACACTCAGACAGTGGGACATTTCACAAAACTAATTTTTCCTGATTGCTAGAGGTAGTAGCTATCATGTGTAGCTATTTTCAAAGTGATACAAACCACTGTGTAGAGACTATATTCAAAAATTGACAAAAATCATGACTTTTTTAGGGTTTTTAATTTTTTTGAGACACTCAGACAGTGGGACATTTCACAAAACTAATTTTTCTAGATTGCTAGAGGTGGTAGCTAACATGTGTAGCTATTTTCAAAGTGATACAAACCACTGTGTAGAGACTATATTCAAAAAATGACAAAAATCATGACTTTTTTAGGGTTTTTAATTTTTTTGGGACACTCAGACAGTGGGACATTTCACAAAACTAATTTTTCTTGATTGCTAGAGGTGGTAGCTAACATGTGTAGCTATTTTCAAAGTGATACAAACCACTGTGTAGAGACTACATTTTAAAATTGACAAAAATCATGACTTTTTTAGGGTTTTTAATTTTTTTGAGACACTCAGACAGTGGGACATTTCACATAACTAATTTTTCCTGATTGCTAGAGGTAGTAGCTATCATGTGTAGCTATTTTCAAAGTGATACAAACCACTGTGTAGAGACTATATTCAAAAATTGACAAAAATCATGACTTTTTTAGGGTTTTTAATTTTTTTGAGACACTCAGACAGTGGGACATTCCACAAAACTAATTTTTCTTGATTGCTAGAGGTGGTAGCTAACATGTGTAGCTATTTTCAAAGTGATACAAACCACTGTGTAGAGACTACATTTTAAAATTGACAAAAATCATGACTTTTTTAGGGTTTTTAATTTTTTTGAGACACTCAGACAGTGGGACATTTCACATAACTAATTTTTCCTGATTGCTAGAGGTAGTAGCTATCATGTGTAGCTATTTTCAAAGTGATACAAACCACTGTGTAGAGACTATATTCAAAAATTGACAAAAATCATGACTTTTTTAGGGTTTTTAATTTTTTTGAGACACTCAGACAGTGGGACATTCCACAAAACTAATTTTTCTTGATTGCTAGAGGTGGTAGCTAACATGTGTAGCTATTTTCAAAGTGATACAAACCACTGTGTAGAGACTACATTTTAAAATTGACAAAAATCATGACTTTTTTAGGGTTTTTAATTTTTTTGGGACACTCAGACAGTGGGACATTTCACAAAACAAATTTTTCTTGATTGCTAGAGGTGGTAGCTAACATGTGTAGCTATTTTCAAAGTGATACAAACCACTGTGTAGAGACTACATTTTAAAATTGACAAAAATCATGACTTTTTTAGGGTTTTTAATTTTTTTGAGACACTCAGACAGTGGGACATTTCACATAACTAATTTTTCCTGATTGCTAGAGGTAGTAGCTATCATGTGTAGCTATTTTCAAAGTGATACAAACCACTGTGTAGAGACTATATTCAAAAATTGACAAAAATCATGACTTTTTTAGGGTTTTTAATTTTTTTGAGACACTCAGACAGTGGGACATTTCACAAAACTAATTTTTCTAGATTGCTAGAGGTGGTAGCTAACATGTGTAGCTATTTTCAAAGTGATACAAACCACTGTGTAGAGACTATATTCAAAAAATGACAAAAATCATGACTTTTTTAGGGTTTTTAATTTTTTTGGGACACTCAGACAGTGGGACATTTCACAAAACTAATTTTTCTTGATTGCTAGAGGTGGTAGCTAACATGTGTAGCTATTTTCAAAGTGATACAAACCACTGTGTAGAGACTACATTTTAAAATTGACAAAAATCATGACTTTTTTAGGGTTTTTAATTTTTTTGAGACACTCAGACAGTGGGACATTTCACATAACTAATTTTTCCTGATTGCTAGAGGTAGTAGCTATCATGTGTAGCTATTTTCAAAGTGATAGAAACCACTGTGTAGAGACTATATTCAAAAATTGACAAAAATCATGACTTTTTTAGGGTTTTTAATTTTTTTGAGACACTCAGACAGTGGGACATTCCACAAAACTAATTTTTCTTGATTGCTAGAGGTGGTAGCTAACATGTGTAGCTATTTTCAAAGTGATACAAACCACTGTGTAGAGACTACATTTTAAAATTGACAAAAATCATGACTTTTTTAGGGTTTTTAATTTTTTTGGGACACTCAGACAGTGG
>CAKJTU040000012.1:44155-88165 GCA_917834065.1 Ceutorhynchus assimilis | reverse complement strand
TTTCAGGGATTGTAGTCCTTTGAAAGGGATGAAATTCAGTGAAAGATTCAGCTCTCTATCTATAATAGAAAAAAAGTTACGACCTTTGAAAGTTTTCCGAAAAAATCATAAGGGGGGTACCTTCTTACTAAAATGATGAAATTTCAAATTTTTTTTTGTCGAGATTTTGGGTTCTACTGGTCCCTCGTGATACCCTGAACTCCATACACTAAATAATTCTCAGATTTGAAGCCGAAATCTATGGAAAAAGGCACTCAGAAAAATTGAAAAAATTGATAAATCACCCCAATTGCTTAACACGATTTTATCTCAGGAACTATAAGTGCAAATGAGCTGAAATTTTCAGGGATTGTAGTCCTTTGAAAGGGATGAAATTCAGTTGAAAGATTCAGCTCTCTATCTATAATAGAAAAAAAGTTACGACCTTTTGAAAGTTTTCCGAAAAAATCATAAGGGGGGTACCTTCTTACTAAAATGATGAAATTTCAAATTTTTTTTTGTCGAGATTTTGGGTTCTTACTGGTCCCTCGTGATACCCTGAACTCCATACACTAAATAATTCTCAGATTTGAAGCCGAAATCTATGGAAAAAGGCACTCAGAAAAAATTGAAAAATTGATAATCACCCCAATTGCTTAACACGGATTTTATCTCAGGAACTATAAGTGCAAATGAGCTGAAATTTTCAGGGATTGTAGTCCTTTGAAAGGGATGAAATTCCAGTGAAAGATTCAGCTCTCTATCTATAATAGAAAAAAAGTTACGACCTTTGAAAGTTTTCCGAAAAAATCATAAGGGGGGTACCTTCTTACTAAAATGATGAAATTTCAAATTTTTTTTTGTCGAGATTTTGGGTTCTACTGGTCCCCTCGTGATACCCTGAACTCCATACACAAATAATTCTCAGATTTGAAGCCGAAATCTATGGAAAAAAGCACTCAGAAAAATTGAAAAATTGATAAATCACCCCAATTTGCTTAACACGATTTTATCTCAGGAACTATAAGTGCAAATGAGCTGAAATTTTCAGGGATTGTAGTCCTTTGAAAGGGATGAAATTCAGTGAAAGATTCAGCCTCTCTATCTATAATAGAAAAAAAGTTACGACCTTTGAAAGTTTTCCGAAAAAATCATAAGGGGGGTACCTTCTTACTAAAATGATGAAATTTCAATTTTTTTTTGTCGAGATTTTGGGTTCTACTGGTCCCTCGTGATACCCTGAACTCCATACACAAAATAATTCTCAGATTTGAAGCCGAAATCTATGGAAAAAGGGCACTCAGAAAAAATTGAAAAATTGATAAATCACCCCAATTGCTTAACACGATTTTATCTCAGGAACTATAAGTGCAAATGAGCTGAAATTTTCAGGGATTGTAGTCCTTTGAAAGGGATGAAATTCAGTGGAAAGATTCAGCTCTCTATCTATAATAGAAAAAAAGTTACGACCTTTGAAAGTTTTTCCGAAAAAATCATAAGGGGGGTACCTTCTTACTAAAATGATGAAATTTCAAATTTTTTTTTGTCGAGATTGTGGGTTCTACTGGTCCCTCGTGATACCCTGAACTCCATACACAAAATAATTCTCAGATTTGAAGCCGAAATCTATGGAAAAAGGCACTCAGAAAAATTGAAAAATTGATAAATCACCCCAATTGCTTAACACGATTTTATCTCAGGAACTATAAGTGCAAAATGAGCTGAAATTTCCAGGGATTGTAGTCCTTTGAAAGGGATGAAATTCAGTGAAAGATTCAGCTCTCTATCTATAATAGAACAAAAAGTTACGACCTTTGAAAGTTTTCCGAAAAATCAATAAGGGGGGGTACCTTCTTACTAAAATGATGAAATTTCAAATTTTTTTTTGTCGAGATTTTGGGTTCTACTGGTCCCTCGTGATACCCTGAACTCCATACACAAAATAATTCTCAGATTTTGAAGCCGAAATCTATGGAAAAAGGCACTCAGAAAATTGAAAAATTGATAAATCACCCCAATTGCTTAACACGATTTTATCTCAGGAACTATAAGTGCAAATGAGCTGAAATTTTCAGGGATTGTAGTCCTTTGAAAGGGATGAAATTCAGTGAAAGATTCAGCTCTCTATCTATAATAGAAAAAAAGTTACGACCTTTGAAAATTTTCCGAAAAAATCATAAGGGGGGTACCTTCTTACTAAAATGATGAAATTTCAAATTTTTTTTTGTCGAGATTTTGGGTTCTACTGGTCCCTCGTGATACCCTGAACTCCATACACAAAATAATTCTCAGATTGAAGCCGAAATCTATGGAAAAAGGCACTCAGAAAAATTGAAAAATTGATAAATCACCCCAATTGCTTAACAACGATTTTATCTCAGGAACTATAAGTGCAAATGAGCTGAAATTTTCAGGGATTGTAGTCCTTTGAAAGGGATGAAATTCAGTGAAAGATTCAGCTCTCTATCTATAATAGAAAAAAAAGTTACGACCTTTGGAAAATTTTCCGAAAAAATCATAAGGGGGGTACCTTCTTACTAAAATGATGAAATTTCAAATTTTTTTTTGTCGAGATTTTGGGTTCTACTGGTCCCTCGTGATACCCTGAACTCCATACACAAAATAATTCTCAGATTTGAAGCCGAAATCTATGGAAAAAGGCACTTAGAAAAATTGAGAAATTGATAAATCACCCCAATTGCTTAACACGATTTTATCTCAGGAACCACAAGTGCAAATGAACTGAAATTTTCAGGGATTGTAGTCCTTTGAAAGGGATGAAATTCAGTGAAAGATTCAGCTTTCTATCTATAATAGAAAAAAAGTTACGACCTTTGAAAGTTTTCCGAAAAAATCATAAGGGGGGGTACCTTCTTACTAAAATGATGAAATTTCAAATTTTTTTTTGGCGAGATTTTGGGTTCTACTGGTCCCTCGTGATACCCTGAACTCCATACACAAAATAATTCTCAGATTTGAAGCCGAAATCTATGGAAAAAGGCACTCAGAAAAATTGAAAAATTGATAAATCACCCCAATTGCTTAAGCACGATTTTATCTCAGGAAACTATAAGTGCAAATGAGCTGAAATTTTCAGGGATTGTAGTCCTTTGAAAGGGATGAAATTCAGTGAAAGATTCAGCTTTCTATCTATAATAGAAAAAAAGTTACGACCTTTGAAAGTTTTCCGAAAAAAATCATAAGGGGGGGTACCTTCTACTAAAATGATGAAATTTCAAATTTTTTTTTGTCGGGATTTTGGGTTCTACTGGGTCCCATCGTGATTACCCTGAACTCCATACTCAAAATAATTCTCAGATTTGAAGCCGAAATCTATGGAAAAAGGCACTCAGAAAAATTGAAAAATTGATAAATCACCCCAATTGCTTAACTCGATTTTATCTCAGGAACTATAAGTGCAAATGAGCTGAAATTTTCAGGGATTGTAGTCCTTTGAAAGGGATGAAATTCAGTGAAAGATTCAGCTCTCTATCTATAATAGAAAAAAAGTTACGACCTTTGAAAGTTTTCCGAAAAAATCATAAGGGGGGTACCTTCTTACTAAAATGATGAAATTTCAAATTTTTTTTTGTCGAGATTGTGGGTTCTACTGGTCCCTCGTGATACCCTGAACTCCATACACAAAATAATTCTCAGATTTGAAGCCGAAATCTATGGAAAAAGGCACTCAGAAAAATTGAAAAATTGATAAATCACCCCAATTGCTTAACACGATTTTATCTCAGGAACTATAAGTGCAAATGAGCTGAAATTTTCAGGATTGTAGTCCTTTGAAAGGGATGAAATTCAGTGAAAGATTCAGCTCTCTATCTATAATAGAAAAAAAGTTACGACCTTTGAAAGTTTTCCGAAAAAATCATAAGGGGGGTACCTTCTTACTAAAATGATGAAATTTCAAATTTTTTTTTGTCGAGATTGTGGGTTCTACTGGTCCCTCGTGATACCCTGAACTCCATACACAAAATAATTCTCAGATTTGAAGCCGAAATCTATGGAAAAAGGCACTCAGAAAAATTGAGAAATTGATAAATCACCCCAATTGCTTAACACGATTTTATCTCAGGAACTATAAGTGCAAATGAGCTGAAATTTTCAGGGATTGTAGTCCTTTGAAAGGGATGAAATTCAGTGAAAGATTCAGCTCTCTATCTATAATAGAAAAAAAAGTTACGACCTTTGAAAATTTTCCGAAAAAATCATAAGGGGGGGTACCTTCTTACTAAAATGATGAAATTTCAAATTTTTTTTGTCGAGATTTTGGGTTCTACTGGTCCCTCGTGATACCCTGAACTCCATACACAAAATAATTCTCAGATTTGAAGCCGAAATCTATGGAAAAAGGCACTCAGAAAAATTGAAAAATTGATAAATCACCCCAATTGCTTAACACGATTTTATCTCAGGAACTATAAGTGCAAATGAGCTGAAATTTTCAGGGATTGTAGTCCTTTGAAAGGGATGAAATTCAGTGAAAGATTCAGCATTCTATCTATAATAGAAAAAAAAGTTACGACCTTTGAAAGTTTTCCGAAAAAATCATAAGGGGGGTACCTTCTTACTAAAATGATGAAATTTCAAATTTTTTTTTGTCGAGATTTTGGGTTCTACTGGTCCCTCGTGATACCCTGAACTCCATACACAAAATAATTCTCAGATTTGAAGCCGAAATCTATGGAAAAAGGCACTCAGAAAAATTGAAAAATTGATAAATCACCCCAATTGCTTAACACGATTTTATCTCAGGAACTATAAGTGCAAATGAGCTGAAATTTTCAGGGATTGTAGTCCTTTGAAAGGGATGAAATTCAGTGAAAGATTCAGCATTCTATCTATAATAGAAAAAAAAGTTACGACCTTTGAAAGTTTTCCGAAAAAATCATAAGGGGGGTACCTTCTTACTAAAATGATGAAATTTCAAATTTTTTTTTGTCGAGATTTTGGGTTCTACTGGTCCCTCGTGATACCCTGAACTCCATACACAAAATAATTATCAGATTTGAAGCCGAAATCTATGGAAAAAGGCACTCAGAAAAATTGAAAAATTGATAAATCACCCCAATTGCTTAATACGATTTTATCTCAGGAACTATAAGTGCAAATGAGCTGAAATTTTCAGGGATTGTAGTCCTTTGAAAGGGATGAAATTCAGTGAAAGATTCAGCATTCTATCTATAATAGAAAAAAAAGTTACGACCTTTGAAAGTTTTCCGAAAAAATCATAAGGGGGGTACCTTCTTACTAAAATGATGAAATTTCAAATTTTTTTTTGTCGAGATTTTGGGTTCTACTGGTCCCTCGTGATACCCTGAACTCCATACACAAAATAATTCTCAGATTTGAAGCCGAAATCTATGGAAAAAGGCACTCAGAAAAATTGAAAAATTGATAAATCACCCCAATTGCTTAACACGATTTTATCTCAGGAACTATAAGTGCAAATGAGCTGAAATTTTCAGGGATTGTAGTCCTTTGAAAGGGATGAAATTCAGTGAAAGATTCAGCTCTCTATCTATAATAGAAAAAAAGTTACGACCTTTGAAATTTTTCCGAAAAAATCATAAGGGGGGTACCTTCTTACTAAAATGATGAAATTTCAAATTTTTTTTTGTCGAGATTTTGGGTTCTACTGGTCCCTCGTGATACCCTGAACTCCATACACAAATAATTCTCAGATTTGAAGCCGAAATCTATGGAAAAAGGCACTCAGAAAAATTGAAAAATTGATAAATCACCCCAATTGCTTAACACGATTTTATCTCAGGAACTATAAGTGCAAATGAGCTGAAATTTTCAGGGATTGTAGTCCTTTGAAAGGGATGAAATTCAGTGAAAGATTCAGCTCTCTATCTATAATAGAAAAAAAGTTACGACCTTTGAAAGTTTTCCGAAAAAATCATAAGGGGGTACCTTCTTACTAAAATGATGAAATTTCAAATTTTTTTTTGTCGAGATTTTGGGTTCTTCTGGTCCCTCGTGATACCCTGAACTCCATACACAAAATAATTCTCAGATTTGAAGCCGAAATCTATGGAAAAAGGCACTCAGAAAAATTGAGAAATTGATAAATCACCCCAATTGCTTAACACGATTTTATCTCAGGAACTATAAGTGCAAATGAGCTGAAATTTTCAGGGATTGTAGTCCTTTGAAAGGGATGAAATTCAGTGAAAGATTCAGCTTTCTATCTATAATAGAAAAAAAGTTACGACCTTTGAAAGTTTTCCGAAAAAATCATAAGGGGGGTACCTTCTTACTAAAATGATGAAATTTCAAATTTTTTTTTGTCGAGATTTTGGGTTCTACTGGTCCCTCGTGATACCCTGAACTCCATACACAAAATAATTCTCAGATTTGAAGCCGAAATCTATGGAAAAAGGCACTCAGAAAAATTGAAAAATTGATAAATCACCCCAATTGCTTAACACGATTTTATCTCAGGAACTATAAGTGCAAATGAGCGGAAATTTTCAGGGATTGTAGTCCTTTGAAAGGGATGAAATTCAGTGAAAGATTCAGCTTTCTATCTATAATAGAAAAAAAGTTACGACCTTTGAAAGTTTTCCGAAAAAATCATAAGGGGGGTACCTTCTTACTAAAATGATGAAATTTCAAATTTTTTTTTGTCGAGATTTTGGGTTCTACTGGTCCCTCGTGATACCCTGAACTCCATACACAAAATAATTCTCAGATTTGAAGCCGAAATCTATGGAAAAAGGCACTCAGAAAAATTGAAAAATTGATAAATCACCCCAATTGCTTAACACGATTTTATCTCAGGAACTATAAGTGCAAATGAGCTGAAATTTTCAGGGATTGTAGTCCTTTGAAAGGGATGAAATTCAGTGAAAGATTCAGCTTTCTATCTATAATAGAAAAAAAGTTACGACCTTTGAAAGTTTTCCGAAAAAATCATAAGGGGGGTACCTTCTTACTAAAATGATGAAATTTCAAATTTTTTTTTGTCGAGATTTTGGGTTCTACTGGTCCCTCGTGATACCCTGAACTCCATACACAAAATAATTCTCAGATTTGAAGCCGAAATCTATGGAAAAAGGCACTCAGAAAAATTGAAAAATTGATAAATCACCCCAATTGCTTAACACGATTTTATCTCAGGAACTATAAGTGCAAATGAGCTGAAATTTTCAGGGATTGTAGTCCTTTGAAAGGGATGAAATTCAGTGAAAGATTCAGCATTCTATCTATAATAGAAAAAAAAGTTACGACCTTTGAAAGTTTTCCGAAAAAATCATAAGGGGGGTAGGTACCTTCTTACTAAAATGATGAAATTTCAAATTTTTTTTTGTCGAGATTTTGGGTTCTACTGGTCCCTCGTGATACCCTGAACTCCATACACAAAATAATTCTCAGATTTGAAGCCGAAATCTATGGAAAAAGGCACTCAGAAAAATTGAAAAATTGATAAATCACCCCAATTGCTTAACACGATTTTATCTCAGGAACTATAAGTGCAAATGAGCTGAAATTTTCAGGGATTGTAGTCCTTTGAAAGGGATGAAATTCAGTGAAAGATTCAGCATTCTATCTATAATAGAAAAAAAAGTTACGACCTTTGAAAGTTTTCCGAAAAAATCATAAGGGGGGTACCTTCTTACTAAAATGATGAAATTTCAAATTTTTTTTTGTCGAGATTTTGGGTTCTACTGGTCCCTCGTGATACCCTGAACTCCATACACAAAATAATTCTCAGATTTGAAGCCGAAATCTATGGAAAAAGGCACTCAGAAAAATTGAAAAATTGATAAATCACCCCAATTGCTTAACACGATTTTATCTCAGGAACTATAAGTGCAAATGAGCTGAAATTTTCAGGGATTGTAGTCCTTTGAAAGGGATGAAATTCAGTGAAAGATTCAGCTTTCTATCTATAATAGAAAAAAAGTTACGACCTTTGAAAGTTTTCCGAAAAAATCATAAGGGGGGTACCTTCTTACTAAAATGATGAAATTTCAAATTTTTTTTTGTCGAGATTTTGGGTTCTACTGGTCCCTCGTGATACCCTGAACTCCATACACAAAATAATTCTCAGATTTGAAGCCGAAATCTATGGAAAAAGGCACTCAGAAAAATTGAAAAATTGATAAATCACCCCAATTGCTTAACACGATTTTATCTCAGGAACTATAAGTGCAAATGAGCGGAAATTTTCAGGGATTGTAGTCCTTTGAAAGGGATGAAATTCAGTGAAAGATTCAGCTTTCTATCTATAATAGAAAAAAGTTACGACCTTTGAAAGTTTTCCGAAAAAATCATAAGGGGGGTAACTTCTTACTAAAATGATGAAATTTCAAATTTTTTTTTGTCGAGATTTTGGGTTCTACTCGTCCCTCGTGATACCCTGAACTCCAAACACAAAATAATTCTCAGATTTGAAGCCGAAATCTATGGAAAAAGGCACTCAGAAAAATTGAAAAATTGATAAATCACCCCAATTGCTTAACACGATTTTATCTCAGGAACTATAAGTGCAAATGAGCTGAAATTTTCAGGGATTGTAGTCCTTTGAAAGGGATGAAATTCAGTGAAAGATTCAGCTCTCTATCTATAATAGAAAAAAAGTTACGACCTTTGAAAGTTTTCCGAAAAAATCATAAGGGGGGTACCTTCTTACTAAAATGATGAAATTTCAAATTTTTTTTTGTCGAGATTTTGGGTTCTACTCGTCCCTCGTGATACCCTGAACTCCATACACAAAATAATTCTCAGATTTGAAGCCGAAATCTATGGAAAAAGGCACTCAGAAAAATTGAAAAATTGATAAATCACCCCAATTGCTTAACACGATTTTATCTCAGGAACTATAAGTGCAAATGAGCGGAAATTTTCAGGGATTGTAGTCCTTTGAAAGGGATGAAATTCAGTGAAAGATTCAGCTTTCTATCTATAATAGAAAAAAGTTACGACCTTTGAAAGTTTTCCGAAAAAATCATAAGGGGGGTAACTTCTTACTAAAATGATGAAATTTCAAATTTTTTTTTGTCGAGATTTTGGGTTCTACTCGTCCCTCGTGATACCCTGAACTCCATACACAAAATTATTCTCAGATTTGAAGCCGAAATCTATGGAAAAAGGCACTCAGAAAAATTGAAAAATTGATAAATCACCCCAATTGCTTAACACGATTTTATCTCAGGAACTATAGGTGCAAATGAGCTGAAATTTTCAGGGATTGTAGTCCTTTGAAAGGGATGAAATTCAGTGAAAGATTCAGCTTTCTATCTATAATAGAAAAAAAGTTACGACCTTTGAAAGTTTTCCGAAAAAATCATAAGGGGGGTACCTTCTTACTAAAATGATGAAATTTCAAATTTTTTTTTGTCGAGATTTTGGGTTCTACTCGTCCCTCGTGATACCCTGAACTCCATACACAAAATTATTCTCAGATTTGAAGCCGAAATCTATGGAAAAAGGCACTCAGAAAAATTGAAAAATTGATAAATCACCCCAATTGCTTAACACGATTTTATCTCAGGAACTATAAGTGCAAATGAGCTGAAATTTTCAGGGATTGTAGTCCTTTGAAAGGGATGAAATTCAGTGAAAGATTCAGCTTTCTATCTATAATAGAAAAAAGTTACGACCTTTGAAAGTTTTCCGAAAAAATCATAAGGGGGGTAACTTCTTACTAAAATGATGAAATTTCAAAAAATTTTTTGTCGAGATTTTGGGTCCTACTGATCCCTCCTGATACCCTGAACTCCATACACAAAATTATTCTCAGATTTGAAGCCGAAATCTATGGAAAAAGGCACTCAGAAAAATTGAGAAATTGATAAATCACCCCAATTGCTTAACACGATTTTATCTCAGGAACTATAAGTGCAAATGAGCTGAAATTTTCAGGGATTGTAGTCCCCTGAAAAGGATAAAACTCAGTGAAAGATTCAGCTTTCTATCTATAATAGAAAAAAAGTTACGACCTTTGAAAGTTTTCCGAAAAAATCATAAGGAGGGTACCTTCTTACTAAAATGATGAAATTTAAAAATTTTTTTTGTCGAGATTTTGGGTTCTACTGGTCCCTCGTGATACCCTGAACTCCATACACAAAATAATTCTCAGATTTGAAGCCGAAATCTATGGAAAAAGGCACTCAGAAAAATTGAGAAATTGATAAATCACCCCAATTGCTTAACACGATTTTATCTCAGGAACTATAAGTGCAAATGAGCTGAAATTTTCAGGGATTGTAGTCCCCTGAAAAGGATAAAACTCAGTGAAAGATTCAGCTTTCTATCTATAATAGAAAAAAAGTTACGACCTTTGAAAGTTTTCCGAAAAAATCATAAGGGGGGTAACTTCTTACTAAAATGATGAAATTTCAAAAAATTTTTTGTCGAGATTTTGGGTCCTACTGATCCCTCCTGATACCCTGAACTCCATACACAAAATTATTCTCAGATTTGAAGCCGAAATCTATGGAAAAAGGCACTCAGAAAAATTGAGAAATTGATAAATCACCCCAATTGCTTAACACGATTTTATCTCAGGAACTATAAGTGCAAATGAGCTGAAATTTTCAGGGATTGTAGTCCCCTGAAAAGGATAAAACTCAGTGAAAGATTCAGCTTTCTATCTATAATAGAAAAAAAGTTACGACCTTTGAAAGTTTTCCGAAAAAATCATAAGGGGGGTACCTTCTTACTAAAATGATGAAATTTCAAAATTTTTTTTGTCGAGATTTTGGGTTCTACTGGTCCCTCGTGATACCCTGAACTCCATACACAAAATAATTCTCAGATTTGAAGCCGAAATCTATGGAAAAAGGCACTCAGAAAAATTGAGAAATTGATAAATCACCCCAATTGCTTAACACGATTTTATCTCAGGAACTATAAGTGCAAATGAGCTGAAATTTTCAGGGATTGTAGTCCCCTGAAAAGGATAAAACTCAGTGAAAGATTCAGCTTTCTATCTATAATAGAAAAAAAGTTACGACCTTTGAAAGTTTTCCGAAAAAATCATAAGGGGGGTACCTTCTTACTAAAATGATGAAATTTCAAATTTTTTTTTGTCGAGATTTTGGGTTCTACTCGTCCCTCGTGATACCCTGAACTCCATACACAAAATTATTCTCAGATTTGAAGCCGAAATCTATGGAAAAAGGCACTCAGAAAAATTGAAAAATTGATAAATCACCCCAATTGCTTAACACGATTTTATCTCAGGAACTATAGGTGCAAATGAGCTGAAATTTTCAGGGATTGTAGTCCTTTGAAAGGGATGAAATTCAGTGAAAGATTCAGCTTTCTATCTATAATAGAAAAAAAGTTACGACCTTTGAAAGTTTTCCGAAAAAATCATAAGGGGGGTAACTTCTTACTAAAATGATGAAATTTCAAAAAATTTTTTGTCGAGATTTTGGGTCCTACTGATCCCTCCTGATACCCTGAACTCCATACACAAAATTATTCTCAGATTTGAAGCCGAAATCTATGGAAAAAGGCACTCAGAAAAATTGAGAAATTGATAAATCACCCCAATTGCTTAACACGATTTTATCTCAGGAACTATAAGTGCAAATGAGCTGAAATTTTCAGGGATTGTAGTCCCCTGAAAAGGATAAAACTCAGTGAAAGATTCAGCTTTCTATCTATAATAGAAAAAAAGTTACGACCTTTGAAAGTTTTCCGAAAAAATCATAAGGGGGGTACCTTCTTACTAAAATGATGAAATTTCAAAATTTTTTTTGTCGAGATTTTGGGTTCTACTGGTCCCTCGTGATACCCTGAACTCCATACACAAAATAATTCTCAGATTTGAAGCCGAAATCTATGGAAAAAGGCACTCAGAAAAATTGAGAAATTGATAAATCACCCCAATTGCTTAACACGATTTTATCTCAGGAACTATAAGTGCAAATGAGCTGAAATTTTCAGGGATTGTAGTCCCCTGAAAAGGATAAAACTCAGTGAAAGATTCAGCTTTCTATCTATAATAGAAAAAAAGTTACGACCTTTGAAAGTTTTCCGAAAAAATCATAAGGGGGGTACCTTCTTACTAAAATGATGAAATTTCAAATTTTTTTTTGTCGAGATTTTGGGTTCTACTCGTCCCTCGTGATACCCTGAACTCCATACACAAAATTATTCTCAGATTTGAAGCCGAAATCTATGGAAAAAGGCACTCAGAAAAATTGAAAAATTGATAAATCACCCCAATTGCTTAACACGATTTTATCTCAGGAACTATAGGTGCAAATGAGCTGAAATTTTCAGGGATTGTAGTCCTTTGAAAGGGATGAAATTCAGTGAAAGATTCAGCTTTCTATCTATAATAGAAAAAAAGTTACGACCTTTGAAAGTTTTCCGAAAAAATCATAAGGGGGGTAACTTCTTACTAAAATGATGAAATTTCAAAAAATTTTTTGTCGAGATTTTGGGTCCTACTGATCCCTCCTGATACCCTGAACTCCATACACAAAATTATTCTCAGATTTGAAGCCGAAATCTATGGAAAAAGGCACTCAGAAAAATTGAGAAATTGATAAATCACCCCAATTGCTTAACACGATTTTATCTCAGGAACTATAAGTGCAAATGAGCTGAAATTTTCAGGGATTGTAGTCCCCTGAAAAGGATAAAACTCAGTGAAAGATTCAGCTTTCTATCTATAATAGAAAAAAAGTTACGACCTTTGAAAGTTTTCCGAAAAAATCATAAGGAGGGTACCTTCTTACTAAAATGATGAAATTTCAAAATTTTTTTTGTCGAGATTTTGGGTTCTACTGGTCCCTCGTGATACCCTGAACTCCATACACAAAATAATTCTCAGATTTGAAGCCGAAATCTATGGAAAAAGGCACTCAGAAAAATTGAGAAATTGATAAATCACCCCAATTGCTTAACACGATTTTATCTCAGGAACTATAAGTGCAAATGAGCTGAAATTTTCAGGGATTGTAGTCCCCTGAAAAGGATAAAACTCAGTGAAAGATTCAGCTTTCTATCTATAATAGAAAAAAAGTTACGACCTTTGAAAGTTTTCCGAAAAAATCATAAGGGGGGTACCTTCTTACTAAAATGATGAAATTTCAAATTTTTTTTTGTCGAGATTTTGGGTTCTACTCGTCCCTCGTGATACCCTGAACTCCATACACAAAATTATTCTCAGATTTGAAGCCGAAATCTATGGAAAAAGGCACTCAGAAAAATTGAAAAATTGATAAATCACCCCAATTGCTTAACACGATTTTATCTCAGGAACTATAAGTGCAAATGAGCTGAAATTTTCAGGGATTGTAGTCCTTTGAAAGGGATGAAATTCAGTGAAAGATTCAGCTTTCTATCTATAATAGAAAAAAGTTACGACCTTTGAAAGTTTTCCGAAAAAATCATAAGGGGGGTAACTTCTTACTAAAATGATGAAATTTCAAAAAATTTTTTGTCGAGATTTTGGGTCCTACTGATCCCTCCTGATACCCTGAACTCCATACACAAAATTATTCTCAGATTTGAAGCCGAAATCTATGGAAAAAGGCACTCAGAAAAATTGAGAAATTGATAAATCACCCCAATTGCTTAACACGATTTTATCTCAGGAACTATAAGTGCAAATGAGCTGAAATTTTCAGGGATTGTAGTCCCCTGAAAAGGATAAAACTCAGTGAAAGATTCAGCTTTCTATCTATAATAGAAAAAAAGTTACGACCTTTGAAAGTTTTCCGAAAAAATCATAAGGGGGGTACCTTCTTACTAAAATGATGAAATTTCAAAATTTTTTTTGTCGAGATTTTGGGTTCTACTGGTCCCTCGTGATACCCTGAACTCCATACACAAAATAATTCTCAGATTTGAAGCCGAAATCTATGGAAAAAGGCACTCAGAAAAATTGAGAAATTGATAAATCACCCCAATTGCTTAACACGATTTTATCTCAGGAACTATAAGTGCAAATGAGCTGAAATTTTCAGGGATTGTAGTCCCCTGAAAAGGATAAAACTCAGTGAAAGATTCAGCTTTCTATCTATAATAGAAAAAAAGTTACGACCTTTGAAAGTTTTCCGAAAAAATCATAAGGGGGGTACCTTCTTACTAAAATGATGAAATTTCAAATTTTTTTTTGTCGAGATTTTGGGTTCTACTCGTCCCTCGTGATACCCTGAACTCCATACACAAAATTATTCTCAGATTTGAAGCCGAAATCTATGGAAAAAGGCACTCAGAAAAATTGAAAAATTGATAAATCACCCCAATTGCTTAACACGATTTTATCTCAGGAACTATAAGTGCAAATGAGCTGAAATTTTCAGGGATTGTAGTCCTTTGAAAGGGATGAAATTCAGTGAAAGATTCAGCTTTCTATCTATAATAGAAAAAAAGTTACGACCTTTGAAAGTTTTCCGATAAAATCATAAGGGGGGTACCTTCTTACTAAAATGATGAAATTTCAAATTTTTTTTTGTCGAGATTTTGGGTTCTACTCGTCCCTCGTGATACCCTGAACTCCATACACAAAATTATTCTCAGATTTGAAGCCGAAATCTATGGAAAAAGGCACTCAGAAAAATTGAAAAATTGATAAATCACCCCAATTGCTTAACACGATTTTATCTCAGGAACTATAGGTGCAAATGAGCTGAAATTTTCAGGGATTGTAGTCCTTTGAAAGGGATGAAATTCAGTGAAAGATTCAGCTTTCTATCTATAATAGAAAAAAAGTTACGACCTTTGAAAGTTTTCCGAAAAAATCATAAGGGGGGTACCTTCTTACTAAAATGATGAAATTTCAAATTTTTTTTTGTCGAGATTTTGGGTTCTACTCGTCCCTCGTGATACCCTGAACTCCATACACAAAATTATTCTCAGATTTGAAGCCGAAATCTATGGAAAAAGGCACTCAGAAAAATTGAAAAATTGATAAATCACCCCAATTGCTTAACACGATTTTATCTCAGGAACTATAAGTGCAAATGAGCTGAAATTTTCAGGGATTGTAGTCCTTTGAAAGGGATGAAATTCAGTGAAAGATTCAGCTTTCTATCTATAATAGAAAAAAGTTACGACCTTTGAAAGTTTTCCGAAAAAATCATAAGGGGGGTACCTTCTTACTAAAATGATGAAATTTCAAATTTTTTTTTGTCGAGATTTTGGGTTCTACTGGTCCCTCGTGATACCCTGAACTCCATACACAAAATAATTCTCAGATTTGAAGCCGAAATCTATGGAAAAAGGCACTCAGAAAAATTGAAAAATTGATAAATCACCCCAATTGCTTAACACGATTTTATCTCAGGAACTATAAGTGCAAATGAGCTGAAATTTTCAGGGATTGTAGTCCTTTGAAAGGGATGAAATTCAGTGAAAGATTCAGCTTTCTATCTATAATAGAAAAAAAGTTACGACCTTTGAAAGTTTTCCGATAAAATCATAAGGGGGGTACCTTCTTACTAAAATGATGAAATTTCAAATTTTTTTTTGTCGAGATTTTGGGTTCTACTCGTCCCTCGTGATACCCTGAACTCCATACACAAAATAATTCTCAGATTTGAAGCCGAAATCTATGGAAAAAGGCACTCAGAAAAATTGAAAAATTGATAAATCACCCCAATTGCTTAACACGATTTTATCTCAGGAACTATAAGTGCAAATGAGCTGAAATTTTCAGGGATTGTAGTCCTTTGAAAGGGATGAAATTCAGTGAAAGATTCAGCTCTCTATCTATAATAGAAAAAAAGTTACGACCTTTGAAAGTTTTCCGAAAAAATCATAAGGGGGGTACCTTCTTACTAAAATGATGAAATTTCAAATTTTTTTTTGTCGAGATTGTGGGTTCTACTGGTCCCTCGTGATACCCTGAACTCCATACACAAAATAATTCTCAGATTTGAAGCCGAAATCTATGGAAAAAGGCACTCAGAAAAATTGAAAAATTGATAAATCACCCCAATTGCTTAACACGATTTTATCTCAGGAACTATAAGTGCAAATGAGCTGAAATTTTCAGGGATTGTAGTCCTTTGAAAGGGATGAAATTCAGTGAAAGATTCAGCATTCTATCTATAATAGAAAAAAAAGTTACGACCTTTGAAAGTTTTCCGAAAAAATCATAAGGGGGGTACCTTCTTACTAAAATGATGAAATTTCAAATTTTTTTTTGTCGAGATTTTGGGTTCTACTAGTCTCTCGTGATACCCTGAACTCCATACACAAAATAATTCTCAGATTTGAAGCCGAAATCTATGGAAAAAGGCACTCAGAAAAATTGAAAAATTGATAAATCACCCCAATTGCTTAACACGATTTTATCTCAGGAACCACAAGTGCAAATGAACTGAAATTTTCAGGGATTGTAGTCCTTTGAAAGGGATGAAATTCAGTGAAAGATTCAGCTTTCTATCTATAATAGAAAAAAAGTTACGACCTTTGAAAGTTTTCCGAAAAAATCATAAGGGGGGTACCTTCTTACTAAAATGATGAAATTTCAAATTTTTTTTTGTCGAGATTTTGGGTTCTACTGGTCCCTCGTGATACCCTGAACTCCATACACTAAATAATTCTCAGATTTGAAGCCGAAATCTATGGAAAAAGGCACTCAGAAAAATTGAAAAATTGATAAATCACCCCAATTGCTTAACACGATTTTATCTCAGGAACTATAAGTGCAAATGAGCTGAAATTTTCAGGGATTGTAGTCCTTTGAAAGGGATGAAATTCAGTGAAAGATTCAGCTCTCTATCTATAATAGAAAAAAAGTTACGACCTTTGAAAGTTTTCCGAAAAAATCATAAGGGGGGTACCTTCTTACTAAAATGATGAAATTTCAAATTTTTTTTTGTCGAGATTTTGGGTTCTACTGGTCCCTCGTGATACCCTGAACTCCATACACAAAATAATTCTCAGATTTGAAGCCGAAATCTATGGAAAAAAGCACTCAGAAAAATTGAAAAATTGATAAATCACCCCAATTGCTTAACACGATTTTATCTCAGGAACTATAAGTGCAAATGAGCTGAAATTTTCAGGGATTGTAGTCCTTTGAAAGGGATGAAATTCAGTGAAAGATTCAGCTCTCTATCTATAATAGAAAAAAAGTTACGACCTTTGAAAGTTTTCCGAAAAAATCATAAGGGGGGTACCTTCTTACTAAAATGATGAAATTTCAAATTTTTTTTTGTCGAGATTTTGGGTTCTACTGGTCCCTCGTGATACCCTGAACTCCATACACAAAATAATTCTCAGATTTGAAGCCGAAATCTATGGAAAAAGGCACTCAGAAAAATTGAAAAATTGATAAATCACCCCAATTGCTTAACACGATTTTATCTCAGGAACTATAAGTGCAAATGAGCTGAAATTTTCAGGGATTGTAGTCCTTTGAAAGGGATGAAATTCAGTGAAAGATTCAGCTCTCTATCTATAATAGAAAAAAAGTTACGACCTTTGAAAGTTTTCCGAAAAAATCATAAGGGGGGTACCTTCTTACTAAAATGATGAAATTTCAAATTTTTTTTTGTCGAGATTGTGGGTTCTACTGGTCCCTCGTGATACCCTGAACTCCATACACAAAATAATTCTCAGATTTGAAGCCGAAATCTATGGAAAAAGGCACTCAGAAAAATTGAAAAATTGATAAATCACCCCAATTGCTTAACACGATTTTATCTCAGGAACTATAAGTGCAAATGAGCTGAAATTTCCAGGGATTGTAGTCCTTTGAAAGGGATGAAATTCAGTGAAAGATTCAGCTCTCTATCTATAATAGAAAAAAAGTTACGACCTTTGAAAGTTTTCCGAAAAAATCATAAGGGGGGTACCTTCTTACTAAAATGATGAAATTTCAAATTTTTTTTTGTCGAGATTTTGGGTTCTACTGGTCCCTCGTGATACCCTGAACTCCATACACAAAATAATTCTCAGATTTGAAGCCGAAATCTATGGAAAAAGGCACTCAGAAAAATTGAAAAATTGATAAATCACCCCAATTGCTTAACACGATTTTATCTCAGGAACTATAAGTGCAAATGAGCTGAAATTTTCAGGGATTGTAGTCCTTTGAAAGGGATGAAATTCAGTGAAAGATTCAGCTCTCTATCTATAATAGAAAAAAAGTTACGACCTTTGAAAATTTTCCGAAAAAATCATAAGGGGGGTACCTTCTTACTAAAATGATGAAATTTCAAATTTTTTTTTGTCGAGATTTTGGGTTCTACTGGTCCCTCGTGATACCCTGAACTCCATACACAAAATAATTCTCAGATTTGAAGCCGAAATCTATGGAAAAAGGCACTCAGAAAAATTGAAAAATTGATAAATCACCCCAATTGCTTAACACGATTTTATCTCAGGAACTATAAGTGCAAATGAGCTGAAATTTTCAGGGATTGTAGTCCTTTGAAAGGGATGAAATTCAGTGAAAGATTCAGCTCTCTATCTATAATAGAAAAAAAGTTACGACCTTTGAAAATTTTCCGAAAAAATCATAAGGGGGGTACCTTCTTACTAAAATGATGAAATTTCAAATTTTTTTTTGTCGAGATTTTGGGTTCTACTGGTCCCTCGTGATACCCTGAACTCCATACACAAAATAATTCTCAGATTTGAAGCCGAAATCTATGGAAAAAGGCACTTAGAAAAATTGAGAAATTGATAAATCACCCCAATTGCTTAACACGATTTTATCTCAGGAACCACAAGTGCAAATGAACTGAAATTTTCAGGGATTGTAGTCCTTTGAAAGGGATGAAATTCAGTGAAAGATTTCACTTTCTATCTATAATAGAAAAAAAGTTACGACCTTTGAAAGTTTTCCGAAAAAATCATAAGGGGGGTACCTTCTTACTAAAATGATGAAATTTCAAATTTTTTTTTGGCGAGATTTTGGGTTCTACTGGTCCCTCGTGATACCCTGAACTCCATACACAAAATAATTCTCAGATTTGAAGCCGAAATCTATGGAAAAAGGCACTCAGAAAAATTGAAAAAATTGATAAATCACCCCAATTGCTTAACACGATTTTATCTCAGGAACTATAAGTGCAAATGAGCTGAAATTTTCAGGGATTGTAGTCCTTTGAAAGGGATGAATTCAGTGAAAGATTCAGCTTTCTATCTATAATAGAAAAAAAGTTACGACCTTTGAAAGTTTTCCGAAAAAATCATAAGGGGGGTACCTTCTTACTAAAATGATGAAATTTCAAATTTTTTTTTGTCGGGATTTTGGGTTCTACTGGTCCCTCGTGATACCCCTGAACTCATACTCAAAATAATTCTCAGATTTGAAGCCGAAATCTATGGAAAAAGGCACTCAGAAAAATTGAAAAATTGATAAATCACCCCAATTGCTTAACTCGATTTTATCTCAGGAACTATAAGTGCAAATGAGCTGAAATTTTCAGGGATTGTAGTCCTTTGAAAGGGATGAAAATTCAGTGAAAGATTCAGCTCTCTATCTATAATAGAAAAAAAGTTACGACCTTTGAAAGTTTTCCGAAAAAATCATAAGGGGGGTACCTTCTTACTAAAATGATGAAATTTCAAATTTTTTTTTGTCGAGATTTTGGGTTCTACTGGTCCCCTCGTGATACCCTGAACTCCATACACAAAATAATTCTCAGATTTGAAGCCGAAATCTATGGAAAAAGGCACTCAGAAAAATTGAAAAATTGATAAATCACCCCAATTGCTTAACACGATTTTATCTCAGGAACTATAAAGTGCAAATGAGCTGAAATTTTCAGGGATTGTAGTCCTTTGAAAGGGATGAAATTCAGTGAAAGATTCAGCTCTCTATCTATAATAGAAAAAAAGTTACGACCCTTTGAAAGTTTTCCGAAAAAATCATAAGGGGGGTACCTTCTTACTAAAATGATGAAATTTCAAATTTTTTTTTGTCGAGATTGTGGGTTCTACTGGTCCCCTCGTGATACCCTGAACTCCATACACAAAATAATTCTCAGATTTGAAGCCGTAATCTATGGAAAAAGGCACTCAGAAAAATTGAAAAATTGATAAATCACCCCAATTGCTTAACACGATTTTATCTCAGGAACTATAAGTGCAAATGAGCTGAAATTTTCAGGGATTGTAGTCCTTTGAAAGGGATGAAATTCAGTGAAAGATTCAGCTTTCTATCTATAATAGAAAAAAGTTACGACCTTTGAAAGTTTTCCGAAAAAATCATAAGGGGGGTAACTTCTTACTAAAATGATGAAATTTCAAATTTTTTTTTGTCGAGATTTTGGGTTCTACTCGTCCCTCGTGATACCCTGAACTCCATACACAAAATAATTCTCAGATTTGAAGCCGAAAATCTATGGAAAAAGGCACTCAGAAAAATTGAAAAATTGATAAAATCACCCCCAATTGCTTAACACGATTTTATCTCAGGAACTATAAGTGCAAATGAGCTGAAATTTTCAGGGATTGTAGTCCTTTGAAAGGGATGAAATTCAGTGAAAGATTCAGCTTTCTATCTATAATAGAAAAAAAAGTTACGACCTTTGAAAGTTTTCCGAAAAAATCATAAGGGGGGTACCTTCTTACTAAAATGATGAAATTTCAAATTTTTTTTTTGTCGAGATTTTGGGTTCTACTCGTCCCTCGTGATACCCCTGAACTCCATACACAAAATTATTCTCAGATTTGAAGCCGAAAATCTATGGAAAAAGGCACTCAGAAAAATTGAAAAATTGATAAATCACCCCCAATTGCTTAACACGATTTTATCTCAGGAACTATAGGTGCAAATGAGCTGAAATTTTCAGGGATTGTAGTCCTTTGAAAGGGATGAAATTCAGTGAAAGATTCAGCTTTCTATCTATAATAGAAAAAAAGTTACGACCTTTGAAAGTTTTCCGAATAAAATCATAAGGGGGGTACCTTCTTACTAAAATGATGAAATTTCAAATTTTTTTTTGTCGAGATTTTGGGTTCTACTCGTCCCTCGTGATACCCTGAACTCCATACACAAAATTATTCTCAGATTTGAAGCCGAAATCTATGGAAAAAGGCACTCAGAAAAATTGAAAAATTGATAAATCACCCCAATTGCTTAACACGATTTTATCTCAGGAACTATAAGTGCAAATGAGCTGAAATTTTCAGGGATTGTAGTCCTTTGAAAGGGATGAAATTCAGTGAAAGATTCAGCTTTCTATCTATAATAGAAAAAAAGTTACGACCTTTGAAAGTTTTCCGAAAAAAATCATAAGGGGGGTAACTTCTTACTAAAAAAAATTTTTTGTCGAGATTTTGGGTCCTACTGATCCCTCCTGATACCCTGAACTCCATACACAAAATTATTCTCAGATTTGAAGCCGAAATCTATGGAAAAAGGCACTCAGAAAAATTGAGAAATTGATAAATCACCCCAATTGCTTAACACGATTTTATCTCAGGAACTATAAGTGCAAATGAGCTGAAATTTTCAGGGATTGTAGTCCCCTGAAAAGGATAAAACTCAGTGAAAGATTCAGCTTTCTATCTATAATAGAAAAAAAGTTACGACCTTTGAAAGTTTTCCGAAAAAATCATAAGGAGGGTACCTTCTTACTAAAATGATGAAATTTAAAAATTTTTTTTGTCGAGATTTTGGGTTCTACTGGTCCCTCGTGATACCCTGAACTCCATACACAAAATAATTCTCAGATTTGAAGCCGAAATCTATGGAAAAAGGCACTCAGAAAAATTGAGAAATTGATAAATCACCCCAATTGCTTAACACGATTTTATCTCAGGAACTATAAGATGCAAATGAGCTGAAATTTTCAGGGATTGTAGTCCCCTGAAAAGGATAAAACTCAGTGAAAGATTCAGCTTTCTATCTATAATAGAAAAAAAGTTACGACCTTTGAAAGTTTTCCGAAAAAATCATAAGGGGGGTAACTTCTTACTAAAATGATGAAATTTCAAAAAATATTTTTGTCGAGATTTTGGGTCCTACTGATCCCTCCTGATACCCTGAACTCCCATAACACAAAATTATTCTCAGATTTGAAGCCGAAATCTATGGAAAAAGGCACTCAGAAAAATTGAGAAATTGATAAATCACCCCAATTGCTTAACACGATTTTATCTCAGGAACTATAAGTGCAAATGAGCTGAAATTTTCAGGGATTGTAGTCCCCTGAAAAGGATAAAACTCAGTGAAAGATTCAGCTTTCTATCTATAATAGAAAAAAAGGTACGACCTTTGAAAGTATTTCCGAAAAAAATCAAAAGGGGGGGTACCTTCTTACTAAAATGATGAAATTTCAAAATTTTTTTTTGTCGAGATTTTGGGTTCTACTGGTCCCTCGTGATACCCTGAACTCCATAAACAAAATAATTCTCAGATTTGAAGCCGAAATCTATGGAAAAAGGCACTCAGAAAAAATTGAGAAATTGATAAATCACCCCAATTGCTTAACACGAATTTTATCTCAGGAACTATAAGTGCAAATGAGCTGAAATTTTCAGGGATTGTAGTCCCCTGAAAAGGATAAAACTCAGTGAAAGATTCAGCTTTCTATCTATAATAGAAAAAAAAGTTACGACCTTTGAAAGTTTTCCGAAAAAATCATAAGGGGGGTACCTTCTATACTAAAATGATGAAATTTCAAATTTTTTTTGTCGAGATTTTGGGTTCTACTCGTCCCTCGTGATACCCTGAACTCCATACACAAAATTATTCTCAGATTTGAAGCCGAAATCTATGGAAAAAGGCACTCAGAAAAATTGAAAAAATTGATAAATCACCCCAATTGCTTAACACGATTTTATCCTCAGGAACTATAAGTGCAAATGAGCTGAAATTTTCAGGGATTGTAGTCCTTTGAAAGGGATGAAATTCAGTGAAAGATTCAGCTTTCTATCTATAATAGAAAAAAAGTTACGACCTTTGAAAGTTTTCCGATAAAATCATAAGGGGGGTACCTTCTTACTAAAATGATGAAATTTCAAATTTTTTTTTGTCGAGATTTTGGGTTCTACTCGTCCCTCGTGATACCCTGAACTCCATACACAAAATTATTCTCAGATTTGAAGCCGAAATCTATGGAAAAAAGGCACTCAGAAAAATTGAAAAATTGATAAATCACCCCAATTGCTTAAACACGATTTTATCTCAGGAACTATAGGTGCAAATGAGCTGAAATTTTCAGGGATTGTAGTCCTTTGAAAGGGATGAAATTCAGTGAAAGATTCAGCTTTCTATCTATAATAGAAAAAAAGTTACGACCTTTGAAAGTTTTCCGAAAAAATCATAAGGGGGGTAACTTCTTACTAAAATGATGAAATTTCAAAAAATTTTTTGTCGAGATTTTGGGTCCTACTGATCCCTCCTGATACCCTGAACTCCATACACAAAATTATTCTCAGATTTGAAGCCGAAATCTATGGAAAAAGGCACTCAGAAAAATTGAGAAATTGATAAATCACCCCAATTGCTTAACACGATTTTATCTCAGGAACTATAAGTGCAAATGAGCTGAAATTTTCAGGGATTGTAGTCCCCTGAAAAGGATAAAACTCAGTGAAAGATTCAGCTTTCTATCTATAATAGAAAAAAAGTTACGACCTTTGAAAGTTTTCCGAAAAAATCATAAGGAGGGTACCTTCTTACTAAAATGATGAAATTTCAAAATTTTTTTTGTCGAGATTTTGGGTTCTACTGGTCCCTCGTGATACCCTGAACTCCATACACAAAATAATTCTCAGATTTGAAGCCGAAATCTATGGAAAAAGGCACTCAGAAAAATTGAAAAATTGATAAATCACCCCAATTGCTTAACACGATTTTATCTCAGGAACTATAAGTGCAAATGAGCTGAAATTTTCAGGGATTGTATTCCTTTGAAAGGGATGAAATTCAGTGAAAGATTCAGCTCTCTATCTATAATAGAAAAAAAGTTACGACCTTTGAAAGTTTTCCGAAAAAATCATAAGGGGGGTACCTTCTTACTAAAATGATGAAATTTCAAATTTTTTTTTGTCGAGATTTTGGGTTCTACTGGTCCCTCGTGATACCCTGAACTCCATACACAAAATTATTCTCAGATTTGAAGCCGAAATCTATGGAAAAAGGCACTCAGAAAAATTGAAAAATTGATAAATCACCCCAATTGCTTAACACGATTTTATCTCAGGAACTATAAGTGCACATGAGCTGAAATTTTCAGGGATTGTAGTCCTTTGAAAGGGATGAAATTCAGTGAAATATTCAGCTCTCTATCTATAATAGAAAAAAAGTTACGACCTTTGAAAGTTTTCCGAAAAAATCATAAGGGGGGTACCTTCTTACTAAAATGATGAAATTTCAAATTTTTTTTTGTCGAGATTTTGGGTTCTACTGGTCCCTCGTGATACCCTGAACTCCATACACAAAATAATTCTCAGATTTGAAGCCGAAATCTATGGAAAAAGGCACTCAGAAAAATTGAAAAATTGATAAATCACCCCAATTGCTTAACACGATTTTATCTCAGGAACTATAAGTGCAAATGAGCTGAAATTTTCAGGGATTGTAGTCCTTTGAAAGGGATGAAATTCAGTGAAAGATTCAGCTTTCTATCTATAATAGAAAAAAAGTTACGACCTTTGAAAGTTTTCCGAAAAAATCATAAGGGGGGTACCTTCTTACTAAAATGATGAAATTTCAAATTTTTTTTGTCGAGATTTTGGGTTCTACTGGTCCCTCGTGATACCCTGAACTCCATACACAAAATAATTCTCAGATTTGAAGCCGAAATCTATGGAAAAAGGCACTCAGAAAAATTGAAAAAATTGATAAATCACCCCAATTGCTTAAACACGATTTTATCTCAGGAACTATAAGTGCAAATGAGCTGAAATTTTCAGGGATTGTAGTCCTTTGAAAGGGATGAAATTCAGTGAAAGATTCAGCTTTCTATCTATAATAGAAAAAAAAGTTACGACCTTTGAAAGTTTTCCGAAAAAATCATAAGGGGGGTACCTTCTTACTAAAATGATGAAATTTCAAATTTTTTTTTGTCGAGATTTTGGGTTCTACTGGTCCCTCGTGATACCCTGAACTCCATACACAAAATAATTCTCAGATTTGAAGCCGAAATCTATGGAAAAAGGCACTCAGAAAAATTGAAAAATTGATAAATCACCCCAATTGCTTAACACGATTTTATCTCAGGAACTATAAGTGCAAATGAGCTGAAATTTTCAGGGATTGTATTCCTTTGAAAGGGATGAAATTCAGTGAAAGATTCAGCTCTCTATCTATAATAGAAAAAAAGTTACGACCTTTGAAAGTTTTCCGAAAAAATCATAAGGGGGGTACCTTCTTACTAAAATGATGAAATTTCAAATTTTTTTTTGTCGAGATTTTGGGTTCTACTGGTCCCTCGTGATACCCTGAACTCCATACACAAAATAATTCTCAGATTTGAAGCCGAAATCTATGGAAAAAGGCACTCAGAAAAATTGAAAAAATTGATAAATCACCCCAATTGCTTAACACGATTTTATCTCAGGAACTATAAGTGCAAATGAGCTGAAATTTTCAGGGATTGTAGTCCTTGAAAGGGATGAAATTCAGTGAAAGATTCAGCTTTCTATCTATAATAGAAAAAAAAGTTACGACCTTTGAAAGTTTTCCGAAAAAATCATAAGGGGGGTACCTTCTTACTAAATGATGAAATTTCAAATTTTTTTTTTTGTCGAGATTTTGGGTTCTACAGGTCCCTCGTGATACCCTGAACTCCATACACAAAATAATTCTCAGATTTGAAGCCGAAATCTATGGAAAAAGGCACTCAGAAAAATTGAAAAATTGATAAATCACCCCAATTGCTTAACACGATTTTATCTCAGGAACTATAAGTGCAAATGAGCTGAAATTTTCAGGGATTGTAGTCCTTTGAAAGGGATGAAATTCAGTGAAAGATTCAGCTCTCTATCTATAATAGAAAAAAAGTTACGACCTTTAAAAGTTTTCCGAAAAAATCATAAGGGGGGTACCTTCTTACTAAAATGATGAAATTTCAAATTTTTTTTTGTCGAGATTTTGGGTTCTACTGGTCCCTCGTGATACCCTGAACTCCATACACAAAATAATTCTCAGATTTGAAGCCGAAATCTATGGAAAAAGGCACTCAGAAAAATTGAAAAATTGATAAATCACCCCCAATTGCTTAACACGATTTTATCTCAGGAACTATAAGTGCAAATGAGCTGAAATTTTCAGGGATTGTAGTCCTTTGAAAGGGATGAAATTCAGTGAAAGATTCAGCTTTCTATCTATAATAGAAAAAAAGTTACGACCTTTGAAAGTTTTCCGAAAAAATCATAAGGGGGGTACCTTCTTACTAAAATGATGAAATTTCAAATTTTTTTTTGTCGAGATTTTGGGTTCTACTGGTCCCTCGTGATACCCTGAACTCCATACACAAAATAATTCTCAGATTTGAAGCCGAAATCTATGGAAAAAGGCACTCAGAAAAATTGAGAAATTGATAAATCACCCCAATTGCTTAACACGATTTTATCTCAGGAACTATAAGTGCAAATGAGCTGAAATTTTCAGGGATTGTAGTCCTTTGAAAGGGATGAAATTCAGTGAAAGATTCAGCTTTCTATCTATAATAGAAAAAAAGTTACGACCTTTGAAAGTTTTCCGAAAAAAATCATAAGGGGGGTACCTTCTTACTAAAATGATGAAATTTCAATTTTTTTTTTCTTTGAAATGGATAATTTTCAGTGAAAGATTTAGCTTTCTATCTATAATAGAAAAAAAGTTATGACTTTTTCAAAATTTTCCAAAAAAATCATAAGGGGGGTACCTTCCTACTAAAACGATGAAATTTCAAATTTTTTTTTGTCGAGATTTTGTGTCCTAATGGTCCCTCGTCATACCCTGAACTCCATAAACTAAATTATCCCCAGATTTGAAGCCAAAATCTATGAAAAAGGCACTCAGAAAAATTGAAAAATTGATAAATCACCACAATTGCTTAGCACGATTTTATCTCAGGAACTATAAGTGTCAATGAGCTGAAATTTTCAGGGATTGTAGTCCTTTGAAAAGGATAATTTTCAGTGAAAGATTCAGCTTTCTATCTATAATGGAAAAAAAGTTATGACCTTTCAAATTTTCCAAAAAAAATCATAAGGGGGGTACCTTCCTACTAAAACGATGAAATTTCAAATTTTTTTTTGTCGAGATTTTGTGTCCTAATGGTCCCTCGTCATACTCTGAACTCCATAAACTAAATTATCCCCAGATTTGAAGCCAAAATCTATGAAAAAAGGCACTCAGAAAAATTGAAAAATTGAAAAATTGATAAATCACCACAATTGCTTAGCACGATTTTATCTCAGGAACTATAAGTGTCAATGAGCTGAAATTTTCAGGGATTGTAGTCCTTTGAAAAGGATAATTTTCAGTGAAAGATTCAGCTTTCTATCTATAATGGAAAAAAAGTTATGACCTTTCAAATTTTCCAAAAAAAATCATAAGGGGGGTACCTTCCTACTAAAACGATGAAATTTCAAATTTTTTTTTGTCGAGATTTTGTGTCCTAATGGTCCCTCGTGATACCCTGAACTCCATAAACTAAATTGAAAAAAAGTTATGACTTTTCAAAATTTTCCAAAAAAATCATAAGGGGGGTACCTTCCTACTAAAACGATGAAATTTCAAATTTTTTTTTGTCGAGATTTTGTGTCCTAATGGTCCCTCGTCATACTCTGAACTCCATAAACTAAATTATTCTCAGATTTGAAGCCAAAATCCATGAAAAAAGGCACTCAGAAAAATTGAAAAATTGATAAATCACCACAATTGCTTAGCACGATTTTATCTCAGGAACTATAAGTGTCAATGAGCTGAAATTTTCAGGAATTGTAGTCCTTTGAAATGGATAATTTTCAGTGAAAGATTTAGCTTTCTATCTATAATAGAAAAAAAGTTATGACTTTTCAAAATTTTCCAAAAAAATCATAAGGGGGGTACCTTCCTACTAAAACGATGAAATTTCAATTTTTTTTTTGTCGAGATTTTGTGTCCTAATGGTCCCTCGTGATACCCTGAACTCCATAAACTAAATTGAAAAAAAGTTATGACTTTTCAAAATTTTCCAAAAAAATCATAAGGGGGGTACCTTCCTACTAAAACGATGAAATTTCAAATTTTTTTTTTGTCGAGATTTTGTGTCCTAATGGTCCCTCGTCATACCCTGAACTCCATAAACTAAATTATCCTCAGATTTGAAGCCAAAATCTATGAAAAAAGGCACTCAGAAAAATTGAAAAATTGATAAATCACCACAATTGCTTAGCACGATTTTATCTCAGGAACTATAAGTGTCAATGAGCTGAAATTTTCAGGGATTGTAGTCCTTTGAAAAGGATAATTTTCAGTGAAAGATTCAGCTTTCTATCTATAATGGAAAAAAAGTTATGACCTTTCAAATTTTCCAAAAAAAATCATAAGGGGGGGTACCTTCCTACTAAAACGATGAAATTTCAATTTTTTTTTTGTCGAGATTTTGTGTCCTAATGGTCCCTCGTCATACTCTGAACTCCATAAACTAAATTATTCTCAGATTTGAAGCCAAAATCCATGAAAAAAGGCACTCAGAAAAATTGAAAAATTGATAAATCACCACAATTATTGCTTAGCACGATTTTATCTCAGGAACTATAAGTGTCAATGAGCTGAAATTTTCAGGGATTGTAGTCCTTTGAAAGGGATGAAATTCAGTGAAAGATTCAGCTCTCTATCTATAATAGAAAAAAAGTTACGACCTTTGAAAGTTTTCCGAAAAAATCATAAGGGGGGTACCTTCTTACTAAAATGATGAAATTTCAAAATTTTTTTTGTCGAGATTTTGGGTTCTACTGGTCCCTCGTGATACCCTGAACTCCATACACAAAATAATTCTCAGATTTGAAGCCGAAATCTATGGAAAAAGGCACTCAGAAAAATTGAGAAATTGATAAATCACCCCAATTGCTTAACACGATTTTATCTCAGGAACTATAAGTGCAAATGAGCTGAAATTTTCAGGGATTGTAGTCCTTTGAAAGGGATGAAATTCAGTGAAAGATTCAGCTTTCTATCTATAATAGAAAAAAAGTTACGACCTTTGAAAGTTTTCCGAAAAAATCATAAGGGGGGTACCTTCTTACTAAAATGATGAAATTTCAAATTTTTTTTTGTCGAGATTTTGGGTTCTACTCGTCCCTCGTGATACCCTGAACTCCATACACAAAATAATTCTCAGATTTGAAGCCGAAATCTATGGAAAAAGGCACTCAGAAAAATTGAAAAATTGATAAATCACCCCAATTGCTTAACACGATTTTATCTCAGGAACTATAAGTGCAAATGAGCTGAAATTTTCAGGGATTGTAGTCCTTTGAAAGGGATGAAATTCAGTGAAAGATTCAGCTTTCTATCTATAATAGAAAAAAGTTACGACCTTTGAAAGTTTTCCGAAAAAATCATAAGGGGGGTACCTTCTTACTAAAATGATGAAATTTCAAATTTTTTTTTGTCGAGATTTTGGGTTCTACTGGTCCCTCGTGATACCCTGAACTCCATACACAAAATAATTCTCAGATTTGAAGCCGAAATCTATGGAAAAAGGCACTCAGAAAAATTGAAAAATTGATAAATCACCCCAATTGCTTAACACGATTTTATCTCAGGAACTATAAGTGCAAATGAGCTGAAATTTTCAGGGATTGTAGTCCTTTGAAAGGGATGAAATTCAGTGAAAGATTCAGCTTTCTATCTATAATAGAAAAAAGTTACGACCTTTGAAAGTTTTCCGAAAAAATCATAAGGGGGGTAACTTCTTACTAAAATGATGAAATTTCAAATTTTTTTTTGTCGAGATTTTGGGTTCTACTCGTCCCTCGTGATACCCTGAACTCCATACACAAAATAATTCTCAGATTTGAAGCCGAAATCTATGGAAAAAGGCACTCAGAAAAATTGAAAAATTGATAAATCACCCCAATTGCTTAACACGATTTTATCTCAGGAACTATAAGTGCAAATGAGCTGAAATTTTCAGGGATTGTAGTCCTTTGAAAGGGATGAAATTCAGTGAAAGATTCAGCTTTCTATCTATAATAGAAAAAAAGTTACGACCTTTGAAAGTTTTCCGAAAAAATCATAAGGGGGGTACCTTCTTACTAAAATGATGAAATTTCAAATTTTTTTTTGTCGAGATTTTGGGTTCTACTGGTCCCTCGTGATACCCTGAACTCCATACACAAAATAATTCTCAGATTTGAAGCCGAAATCTATGGAAAAAAGCACTCAGAAAAATTGAAAAATTGATAAATCACCCCAATTGCTTAACACGATTTTATCTCAGGAACTATAAGTGCAAATGAGCTGAAATTTTCAGGGATTGTAGTCCTTTGAAAGGGATGAAATTCAGTGAAAGATTCAGCTTTCTATCTATAATAGAAAAAAAGTTACGACCTTTGAAAGTTTTCCGAAAAAATCATAAGGGGGGTACCTTCTTACTAAAATGATGAAATTTCAAATTTTTTTTTGTCGAGATTTTGGGTTCTACTAGTCCCTCGTGATACCCTGAACTCCATACACAAAATTATTCTCAGATTTGAAGCCGAAATCTATGGAAAAAGGCACTCAGAAAAATTGAAAAATTGATAAATCACCCCAATTGCTTAACACGATTTTATCTCAGGAACTATAAGTGCAAATGAGCTGAAATTTTCAGGGATTGTAGTCCTTTGAAAGGGATGAAATTCAGTGAAAGATTCAGCTTTCTATCTATAATAGAAAAAAAGTTACGACTTTTGAAAGTTTTCCGAAAAAATCATAAGGGGGGTACCTTCCTACTAAAACGATGAAATTTCAAATTTTTTTTTGTCGAGATTTTGTGTTTTAATTTTTTTGGGACACTCAGACAGTGGGACATTTCACAAAACTAATTTTTCTTGATTGCTAGAGGTAGTAGCTAACATGTGTAGCTATTTTCAAAGTGATACAAACCACTGTGTAGAGACTATATTCAAAAATTGACAAAAATCATGACTTTTTTAGGGTTTTTAATTTTTTTGGGACACTCAGACAGTGGGACATTTCACAAAACTAATTTTTCTTGATTGCTAGAGGTATTAGCTAACATGTGTAGCTATTTTCAAAGTGATACAAACCACTGTGTAGAGACTATATTCAAAAATTGACAAAAATCATGACTTTTTTAGGGTTTTTAATTTTTTTGGGACACTCAGACAGTGGGACATTTCACAAAACTAATTTTTCTTGATTGCTAGAGGTGGTAGCTAACATGTGTAGCTATTTTCAAAGTGATACAAACCACTGTGTAGAGACTACATTTTAAAATTGACAAAAATCATGACTTTTTTAGGGTTTTTAATTTTTTTGAGACACTCAGACAGTGGGACATTTCACAAAACTAATTTTTCTTGATTGCTAGAGGTAGTAGCTAACATGTGTAGCTATTTTCAAAGTGATACAAACCACTGTGTAGAGACTATATTCAAAAATTGACAAAAATCATGACTTTTTTAGGGTTTTTAATTTTTTTGGACACTCAGACAGTGGGACATTTCACAAAACTAATTTTTCTTGATTGCTAGAGGTGGTAGCTAACATGTGTAGCTATTTTCAAAGTGATACAAACCACTGTGTAGAGACTATATTCAAAAATTGACAAAAATCATGACTTTTTTAGGGTTTTTAATTTTTTTGGACACTCAGACAGTGGGACATTTCACAAAACTAATTTTTCTTGATTGCTAGAGGTGGTAGCTAACATGTGTAGCTATTTTCAAAGTGATACAAACCACTGTGTAGAGACTATATTCAAAAATTGACAAAAATCATGACTTTTTTAGGGTTTTTAATTTTTTTAAGACACTCAGACAGTGGGACATTTCACAAAACTAAATTTTCTTGATTGCTAGAGGTATTAGCTAACATGTGTAGCTATTTTCAAAGTGATACAAACCACTGTGTAGAGACTATATTCAAAAATTGACAAAAATCATGACTTTTTTAGGGTTTTTAATTTTTTTGGGACACTCAGACAGTGGGACATTTCACAAAACTAATTTTTCTTGATTGCTAGAGGTGGTAGCTAACATGTGTAGCTATTTTCAAAGTGATACAAACCACTGTGTAGAGACTATATTCAAAAATTGACAAAAATCATGACTTTTTTAGGGTTTTTAATTTTTTTGGGACACTCAGACAGTGGGACATTCCACAAAACTAATTTTTCCTGATTGCTAGAGGTAGTAGCTAACATGTGTAGCTATTTTCAAAGTGATACAAACCACTGTGTAGAGACTATATTCAAAAATTGACAAAAATCATGACTTTTTTAGGGTTTTTAATTTTTTTGAGACACTCAGACAGTGGGACATTTCACAAAACTAATTTTTCTTGATTGCTAGAAGTGGTAGCTAACATGTGTAGCTATTTTCAAAGTGATACAAACCACTGTGTAGAGACTATATTCGAAAATTGACAAAAATCATGACTTTTCTAAGGTTTTTAATTTTTTTGGAACACTCAGACAGTGGGACATTTCACAAAACTAATTTTTTTTAATTGCTAGAGGTGGTAGCTAACCTGTGTAGCTATTTTCAAAGTGGCACAAACCACTGTGTAGAGACTACATTTGAAAATTGACAAAAATCATGACTTTTTTAGGGTTTTTAATTTTTTTGAGACACTCAGACAGTGGGACTTTTCACAAAACTAATTTTTCTTGATTGCTAGAAATGGTAGCTAACATGTGTAGCTATTTTCAAAGTGATACAAGGCACTGTGTAGAGACTATATTCAAAAATTGACAAAAATCATGACTTTTTTAGAGTTTTTAATTTTTTTGGGACACTCAGACAGTGGTACATTTCACAAAACTAATTTTTCTTGATTGCTAGAGGTGGTAGCTAACATGTGTAGCTATTTTCAAAGTGATACAAACCACTGTGTAGAGACTACATTTTAAAATTGACAAAAATCATGACTTTTTTAGGGTTTTTAATTTTTTTGGGACACTCAGACAGTGGGACATTTCACAAAGCTAATTTTTCTTGATTGCTAGAGGTGGTAGCTAACATGTGTAGCTATTTTCAAAGTGATACAAACCACTGTGTAGAGACTACATTTTAAAATTGACAAAAATCATGACTTTTTTAGGGTTTTTAATTTTTTTGGGACACTCAGACAGTGGTACATTTCACAAAACTAATTTTTCTTGATTGCTAGAGGTGGTAGCTAACATGTGTAGCTATTTTCAAAGTGATACAAGGCACTGTGTCGAGACTATATTCAAAAATTGACAAAAATCATGACTTTTTTAGAATTTTTAATTTTTTTGGGACACTCAGACAGTGGGACATTTCACAAAACTAATTTTTCTTGATTGCTAGAGGTGGTAGCTAACATGTGTAGCTATTTTCAAAGTGATACAAACCACTGTGTAGAGACTATATTCAAAAATTGACAAAAATCATGACTTTTTTAGGGTTTTTAATTTTTTTAAGACACTCAGACAGTGGGACATTTCACAAAACTAAATTTTCTTGATTGCTAGAGGTATTAGCTAACATGTGTAGCTATTTTCAAAGTGATACAAACCACTGTGTAGAGACTATATTCAAAAATTGACAAAAATCATGACTTTTTTAGGGTTTTTAATTTTTTTGGGACACTCAGACAGTGGGACATTTCACAAAACTAATTTTTCTTGATTGCTAGAGGTGGTAGCTAACATGTGTAGCTATTTTCAAAGTGATACAAACCACTGTGTAGAGACTATATTCAAAAATTGACAAGAATCATGACTTTTTTAGGGTTTTTAATTTTTTTGGGACACTCAGACAGTGGGACATTCCACGAAACTAATTTTTCCTGATTGCTAGAGGTAGTAGCTATCATGTGTAGCTATTTTCGAAGTGATACAAACCACTGTGTAGAGACTATATTCAAAAATTGACAAAAATCATGACTGTTTTAGGGTTTTTAATTTTTTTAAGACACTCAGACAGTGGGACATTTCACAAAACTAATTTTTCTTGATTGCTAGAGGTGGTAGCTAACATGTGTAGCTATTTTCCAAGTGATACAAACCACTGTGTAGAGACTATATTCAAAAATTGACAAAAATCATGACTTTTTTAGGGTTTTTAATTTTTTTGGGACACTCAGACAGTGGGACATTTCACAAAACTAATTTTTCTTGATTGCTAGAGGTGGTAGCTAACATGTGTAGCTATTTTCAAAGTGATACAAACCACTGTGTAGAGACTACATTTTAAAATTGACAAAAATCATGACTTTTTTAGGGTTTTTAATTTTTTTGAGACACTCAGACAGTGGGACATTTCCACAAAACTAATTTTTCCTGATTGCTAGAGGTAGTAGCTATCATGTGTAGCTATTTTCAAAGTGATACAAACCACTGTGTAGAGACTATATTCAAAAATTGACAAAAATCATGACTTTTTTAGGGTTTTTAATTTTTTTAAGACACTCAGACAGTGGGACATTTCACAAAACTAATTTTTCCTGATTGCTAGAGGTAGTAGCTATCATGTGTAGCTATTTTCAAAGTGATACAAACCACTGTGTAGAGACTATATTCAAAAATTGACAAAAATCATGACTTTTTTAGGGTTTTTAATTTTTTTGGGACACTCAGACAGTGGGACATTTCACAAAACTAATTTTTCTTGATTGCTAGAGGTGGTAGCTAACATGTGTAGCTATTTTCAAAGTGACACAAACCACTGTGTAGAGACTATATTCAAAAATTGACATAAATCATGACTTTTTTAGGGTTTTTAATTTTTTTGGGACACTCAGACAGTGGGACATTTCACAAAACTAATTTTTCTTGATTGCTAGAGGTGGTAGCTAACATGTGCAGCTATTTTCAAAGTGATACAAACCACTGTGTAGAGACTACATTTTAAAATTGACAAAAATCATGACTTTTTTAGGGTTTTTAATTTTTTTGAGACACTCAGACAGTGGGACATTTCACAAAACTAAATTTTCTTGATTGCTAGAGGTGGTAGCTAACATGTGTAGCTATTTTCAAAGTGATACAAACCACTGTGTAGAGACTACATTTTAAAATTGACAAAAATCATGACTTTTTTAGGGTTTTTAATTTTTTTGGGACACTCAGACAGTGGGACATTTCACAAAACTAATTTTTCTTGATTGCTAGAGGTGGTAGCTAACATGTGTAGCTATTTTCAAAGTGATACAAACCACTGTGTAGAGACTATATTCAAAAATTGACAAAAATCATGACTTTTTTAGGGTTTTTAATTTTTTTGGGACACTCAGACAGTGGGACATTTCACAAAACTAATTTTTCTTGATTGCTAGAGGTGGTAGCTAACATGTGTAGCTATTTTCAAAGTGATACAAACCACTGTGTAGAGACCACATTTTAAAATTGACAAAATCATGACTTTTTTAGGGTTTTTAATTTTTTTGGGACACTCAGACAGTGGGACATTTCACAAAACTAATTTTTCTTGATTGCTAGAGGTGGTAGCTAACATGTGTAGCTATTTTCATGGTGATACAAACAACTGTGTAGAGACTACATTTTAAAATTGACAAAAATCATGACTTTTTTAGGGTTTTTAATTTTTTTGAGACACTCAGACAGTAGGACATTTCACAAAACTAATTTTTCTTGATTGCTAGAGGTGGTAGCTAACATGTGTAGCTATTTTCAAAGTGATAAAAAACACTGTGTAGAGACTACATTTTAAAATTGACAAAAATCATGACTTTTTTAGGGTTTTTAATTTTTTTGAGACACTCAGACAGTGGGACATTTCAAAAAACTAATTTTTCCTGATTGCTAGAGGTAGTAGCTATCATGTGTAGCTATTTTCAAAGTGATACAAACCACTGTGTAGAGACTATATTCAAAAATTGACAAAAATCATGACTTTTTTAGGGTTTTTAATTTTTTTGGGACACTCAGACAGTGGGACATTTCACAAAACTAATTTTTCTTGATTGCTAGAGGTGGTAGCTAACATGTGTAGCTATTTTCAAAGTGATACAAACCACTGTGTAGAGACTACAGTTTAAAATTGACAAAAATCATGACTTTTTTAGGGTTTTTAATTTTTTTGAGACATTCAGACAGTAGGACATTTCACAAAACTAATTTTTCCTGATTGCTAGAGGTAGTAGCTATCATGTGTAGCTATTTTCAAAGTGATACAAACCACTGTGTAGAGACTATATTCAAAAATTGACAAAAATCATGACTTTTTTAGGGTTTTTAATTTTTTTGGGACACTCAGACAGTGGGACATTTCACAAAACTAATTTTTCTTGATTGCTAGAGGTGGTAGCTAACATGTGTAGCTGTTTTCAAAGTGATACAAACCACTGTGTAGAGACTACATTTTAAAATTGACAAAAATCATGACTTTTTTAGGGTTTTTAATTTTTTTGAGACATTCAGACAGTAGGACATTTCACAAAACTAATTTTTCCTGATTGCTAGAGGTAGTAGCTATCATGTGTAGCTATTTTCAAAGTGATACAAACCACTGTGTAGAGACTATATTCAAAAATTGACAAAAATCATGACTTTTTTAGGGTTTTTAATTTTTTTGGGACACTCAGACAGTGGAACATTTCACAAAACTAATTTTTCTTGATTGCTAGAGGTGGTAGCTAACATGTGTAGCTATTTTCAAAGTGATACAAACCACTGTGTAGAGACTACATTTTAAAATTGACAAAAGTCATGACTTTTTTAGGGTTTTTAATTTTTTTGAGACATTCAGACAGTAGGACATTTCACAAAAACTAATTTTTCCTGATTGCTAGAGGTAGTAGCTATCATGTGTAGCTATTTTCAAAGTGATACAAACCACTGTGTAGAGACTATATTCAAAAATTGACAAAAATCATGACTTTTTTAGGGTTTTTAATTTTTTTGGGACACTCAGACAGTGGGACATTTCACAAAACTAATTTTTCTTGATTGCTAGAGGTGGTAGCTAACATGTGTAGCTATTTTCAAAGTGATACAAACCACTGTGTAGAGACTACATTTTAAAATTGACAAAAATCATGACTTTTTTAGGGTTTTTAATTTTTTTGAGACATTCAGACAGTAGGACATTTCACAAAACTAATTTTTCCTGATTGCTAGAGGTAGTAGCTAACATGTGTAGCTATTTTCAAAGTGATACAAACCACTGTGTAGAGACTATATTCAAAAATTGACAAAAATCATGACTTTTTTAGGGTTTTTAATTTTTTTGAGACATTCAGACAGTAGGACATTTCACAAAACTAATTTTTCCTGATTGCTAGAGGTAGTAGCTATCATGTGTAGCTATTTTCAAAGTGATACAAACCACTGTGTAGAGACTATATTCAAAAATTGACAAAAATCATGACTTTTTTAGGGTTTTTAATTTTTTTGGGACACTCAGACAGTGGAACATTTCACAAAACTAATTTTTCTTTGATTGCTAGAGGTGGTAGCTAACATGTGTAGCTATTTTCAAAGTGATACAAACCACTGTGTAGAGACTACATTTTAAAATTGACAAAAGTCATGACTTTTTTAGGGTTTTTAATTTTTTTGAGACATTCAGACAGTAGGACATTTCACAAAACTAATTTTTCCTGATTGCTAGAGGTAGTAGCTATCATGTGTAGCTATTTTCAAAGTGATACAAACCACTGTGTAGAGACTATATTCAAAAATTGACAAAAATCATGACTTTTTTAGGGTTTTTAATTTTTTTGGGACACTCAGACAGTGGGACATTTCACAAAACTAATTTTTCTTGATTGCTAGAGGTGGTAGCTAACATGTGTAGCTGTTTTCAAAGTGATACAAACCACTGTGTAGAGACTACATTTTAAAATTGACAAAAATCATGACTTTTTTAGGGTTTTTAATTTTTTTGAGACATTCAGACAGTAGGACAATTTCACAAAACTAATTTTTCCTGATTGCTAGAGGTAGTAGCTATCATGTGTAGCTATTTTCAAAGTGATACAAACCACTGTGTAGAGACTATATTCAAAAATTGACAAAAATCATGACTTTTTTAGGGTTTTTAATTTTTTTGGGACACTCAGACAGTGGAACATTTCACAAAACTAATTTTTCTTGATTGCTAGAGGTGGTAGCTAACATGTGTAGCTATTTTCAAAGTGATACAAACCACTGTGTAGAGACTACATTTTAAAATTGACAAAAGTCATGACTTTTTTAGGGTTTTTAATTTTTTTGAGGACATTCAGACAGTAGGACATTTCACAAAACTAATTTTTTCCTGATTGCTAGAGGTAGTAGCTATCATGTGTAGCTATTTTCAAAGTGATACAAACCACTGTGTAGAGACTATATTCAAAAATTGACAAAAATCATGACTTTTTTAGGGTTTTTAATTTTTTTGGGACACTCAGACAGTGGGACATTTCACAAAACTAATTTTTCTTGATTGCTAGAGGTGGTAGCTAACATGTGTAGCTGTTTTCAAAGTGATACAAACCACTGTGTAGAGACTACATTTTAAAATTGACAAAAATCATGACTTTTTTAGGGTTTTTAATTTTTTTGAGACATTCAGACAGTAGGACATTTCACAAAACTAATTTTTCCTGATTGCTAGAGGTAGTAGCTATCATGTGTAGCTATTTTCAAAGTGATACAAACCACTGTGTAGAGACTATATTCAAAAATTGACAAAAATCATGACTTTTTTAGGGTTTTTTAATTTTTTTGGGACACTCAGACAGTGGGACATTTCACAAAACTAATTTTTCTTGATTGCTAGAGGTGGTAGCTAACATGTGTAGCTGTTTTTCAAAGTGATACAAACCACTGTGTAGAGACTACATTTTAAAATTGGACAAAAATCATGACTTTTTTAGGGTTTTTAATTTTTTTGAGACATTCAGACAGTAGGACATTTCACAAAACTAATTTTTCCTGATTGCTAGAGGTAGTAGCTATCATGTGTAGCTATTTTCAAAGTGATACAAACCACTGTGTAGAGACTATATTCAAAAATTGACAAAAATCATGACTTTTTTAGGGTTTTTAATTTTTTTGGGACACTCAGACAGTGGAACATTTCACAAAACTAATTTTTCTTGATTGCTAGAGGTGGTAGCTAACATGTGTAGCTATTTTCAAAGTGATACAAACCACTGTGTAGAGACTACATTTTAAAATTGACAAAAGTCATGACTTTTTTAGGGTTTTTAATTTTTTGAGACATTCAGACAGTAGGACATTTCACAAAACTAATTTTTCCTGATTGCTAGAGGTAGTAGCTAACATGTGTAGCTATTTTCAAAGTGATACAAACCACTGTGTAGAGACTACATTTTAAAATTGACAAAAATCATGACTTTTTTAGGGTTTTTAATTTTTTTGGGACACTCAGACAGTGGGACATTTCACAAAACTAATTTTTCTTGATTGCTAGAGGTGGTAGCTAACATGTGTAGCTGTTTTCAAAGTGATACAAACCACTGTGTAGAGACTACATTTTAAAATTGACAAAAATCATGACTTTTTTAGGGTTTTTAATTTTTTTGAGACATTCAGACAGTAGGACATTTCACAAAACTAATTTTTCCTGATTGCTAGAGGTAGTAGCTATCATGTGTAGCTATTTTCAAAGTGATACAAACCACTGTGTAGAGACTATATTCAAAAATTGACAAAAATCATGACTTTTTTAGGGTTTTTAATTTTTTGGACACTCAGACAGTGGGACATTTCACAAAACTAATTTTTCTTGATTGCTAGAGGTGGTAGCTAACATGTGTAGCTGTTTTCAAAGTGATACAAACCACTGTGTAGAGACTACATTTTAAAATTGACAAAAATCATGACTTTTTTAGGGTTTTTAATTTTTTTGAGACATTCAGACAGTAGGACATTTCACAAAACTAATTTTTCCTGATTGCTAGAGGTAGTAGCTATCATGTGTAGCTATTTTCAAAGTGATACAAACCACTGTGTAGAGACTATATTCAAAAATTGACAAAAATCATGACTTTTTTAGGGTTTTTAATTTTTTTGGGACACTCAGACAGTGGAACATTTCACAAAACTAATTTTTCTTGATTGCTAGAGGTGGTAGCTAACATGTGTAGCTATTTTCAAAGTGATACAAACCACTGTGTAGAGACTACATTTTAAAATTGACAAAAGTCATGACTTTTTTAGGGTTTTTAATTTTTTTGAGACATTCAGACAGTAGGACATTTCACAAAACTAATTATTCCTGATTGCTAGAGGTAGTAGCTATCATGTGTAGCTATTTTCAAAGTGATACAAACCACTGTGTAGAGACTATATTCAAAAATTGACAAAAATCATGACTTTTTTAGGGTTTTTAATTTTTTTGGGACACTCAGACAGTGGGACATTTCACAAAACTAATTTTTCTTGATTGCTAGAGGTGGTAGCTAACATGTGTAGCTGTTTTCAAAGTGATACAAACCACTGTGTAGAGACTACATTTTAAAATTGACAAAAATCATGACTTTTTTAGGGTTTTTAATTTTTTTGAGACATTCAGACAGTAGGACATTTCACAAAACTAATTTTTCCTGATTGCTAGAGGTAGTAGCTATCATGTGTAGCTATTTTCAAAGTGATACAAACCACTGTGTAGAGACTATATTCAAAAATTGACAAAAATCATGACTTTTTTAGGGTTTTTAATTTTTTTGGGACACTCAGACAGTGGGACATTTCACAAAACTAATTTTTCTTGATTGCTAGAGGTGGTAAGCTAACATGTGTAGCTGTTTTCAAAGTGATACAAACCACTGTGTAGAGACTACATTTTAAAATTGACAAAAATCATGACTTTTTTAGGGTTTTTAATTTTTTTGAGACATTCAGACAGTAGGACATTTCACAAAACTAATTTTTCCTGATTGCTAGAGGTAGTAGCTATCATGTGTAGCTATTTTCAAAGTGATACAAACCACTGTGTAGAGACTATATTCAAAAATTGACAAAAATCATGACTTTTTTAGGGTTTTTAATTTTTTTGAGACATTCAGACAGTAGGACATTTCACAAAACTAATTTTTCCTGATTGCTAGAGGTAGTAGCTATCATGTGTAGCTATTTTCAAAGTGATACAAACCACTGTGTAGAGACTATATTCAAAAATTGACAAAAATCATGACTTTTTTAGGGTTTTTAATTTTTTTGAGACATTCAGACAGTAGGACATTTCACAAAACTAATTTTTCCTGATTGCTAGAGGTAGTAGCTATCATGTGTAGCTATTTTCAAAGTGATACAAACCACTGTGTAGAGACTATATTCAAAAATTGACAAAAATCATGACTTTTTTAGGGTTTTTAATTTTTTTGAGACATTCAGACAGTAGGACATTTCACAAAACTAATTTTTCCTGATGCTAGAGGTAGTAGCTATCATGTGTAGCTATTTTCAAAGTGATACAAACCACTGTGTAGAGACTATATTCAAAAATTGACAAAAATCATGACTTTTTTAGGGGTTTTTAATTTTTTTGAGACATTCAGACAGTAGGACATTTCACAAAACTAATTTTTCCTGATTGCTAGAGGTAGTAGCTATCATGTGTAGCTATTTTCAAAGTGATACAAACCACTGTGTAGAGACTATATTCAAAAATTGACAAAAATCATGACTTTTTTAGGGTTTTTAATTTTTTTGAGACATTCAGACAGTAGGACATTTCACAAAACTAATTTTTCCTGATTGCTAGAGGTAGTAGCTATCATGTGTAGCTATTTTCAAAGTGATACAAACCACTGTGTAGAGACTATATTCAAAAATTGACAAAAATCATGACTTTTTTAGGGTTTTTAATTTTTTTGGGACACTCAGACAGTGGGACATTTCACAAAAACTAATTTTTCTTGATTGCTAGAGGTGGTAGCTAACATGTGTAGCTGTTTTCAAAGTGATACAAACCACTGTGTAGAGACTACATTTTAAAATTGACAAAAATCATGACTTTTTTAGGGTTTTTAATTTTTTTGAGACATTCAGACAGTAGGACATTTCACAAAACTAATTTTTCCTGATTGCTAGAGGTAGTAGCTATCATGTGTAGCTATTTTCAAAGTGATACAAACCACTGTGTAGAGACTATATTCAAAAATTGACAAAAATCATGACTTTTTTAGGGTTTTTAATTTTTTTGGGACACTCAGACAGTGGGACATTTCACAAAACTAATTTTTCTTGATTGCTAGAGGTGGTAGCTAACATGTGTAGCTATTTTCAGAGTGATACAAACCACTGTGTAGAGACTATATTCAAAAATTGACAAAAATCATGACTTTTTTAGGGTTTTTAATTTTTTTGGGACACTCAGACAGTGGGACATTTCACAAAACTAATTTTTCTTGATTGCTAGAGGTGGTAGCTAACATGTGTAGCTATTTTCAAAGTGATACAAACCACTGTGTAGAGACTACATTTTAAAATTGACAAAAATCATGACTTTTTTAGGGTTTTTAATTTTTTTTGAGACACTCAGACAGTGGGACATTTCACAAAACTAATTTTTCTTGATTGCTAGAGGTGGTAGCTAACATGTGTAGCTATTTTCAAAGTGATACAAACCACGTGTAGAGACTATATTCAAAAATTGACAAAAAATCATGACTTTTTTAGGGTTTTTAATTTTTTTGGGACACTCAGACAGTGGGACATTTCACAAAACTAATTTTTCTTGATTGCTAGAGGTGGTAGCTAACATGTGTAGCTATTTTCAAAGTGATACAAACCACTGTGTAGAGACTACATTTTAAAATTGACAAAAATCATGACTTTTTTAGGTTTTTAATTTTTTTTGAGACACTCAGACAGTAGGACATTTCACAAAACTAATTTTTCTTGATTGCTAGAGGTGGTAGCTTACATGTGTAGCTATTTTCAAAGCGATAAAAACCACTGTGTAGAGACTACATTTTAAAATTGACAAAAATATGACTTTTTTAGGGTTTTTAATTTTTTTGAGACACTCAGACAGTGGGACATTTCAAAAAACTAATTTTTCCTGATTGCTAGAGGTAGTAGCTATCATGTGTAGCTATTTTCAAAGTGATACAAACCACTGTGTAGAGACTATATTCAAAAATTGACAAAAATCATGACTTTTTTAGGGTTTTTAATTTTTTTGGGACACTCAGACAGTGGGACATTTCACAAAACTAATTTTTCTTGATTGCTAGAGGTGGTAGCTAACATGTGTAGCTATTTTCAAAGTGATACAAACCACTGTGTAGAGACTACATTTTAAAATTGACAAAAATCATGACTTTTTTAGGGTTTTTAATTTTTTTGAGACACTCAGACAGTGGGACATTTCACAATTTAATTTTTCTTGATTGCTAGAGGTGGTAGCTAACACGTGTAGCTATTTTCAAAGTGATACAAACCACTGTGTAGAGACTATATTCAAAAATTGACAAAAATCATGACTTTTTTAGGGTTTTTAATTTTTTTGGGACACTCAGACAGTGGGACATTTCACAAAACTAATTTTTCTTGATTGCTAGAGGTGGTAGCTAACATGTGTAGCTATTTTCAAAGTGATACAAACCACTGTGTAGAGACCACATTTTAAAATTGACAAAAATCATGACTTTTTTAGGGTTTTTAATTTTTTTGGGACACTCAGACAGTGGGACATTTCACCAAAACTAATTTTTCTTGATTGCTAGAGGTGGTAGCTAACATGTGTAGCTATTTTCAAAGTGATACAAACCACTGTGTAGAGACTACATTTTAAAATTGACAAAAATCATGACTTTTTTAGGGTTTTTAATTTTTTTGAGACACTCAGACAGTAGGACATTTCACAAAACTAATTTTTCTTGATTGCTAGAGGTGGTAGCTAACATGTGTAGCTATTTTCAAAGTGATACAAACCACTGTGTAGAGACTACATTTTAAAATTGACAAAAATCATGACTTTTTAGGGTTTTTAATTTTTTTGAGACACTCAGACAGTAGGACATTTCACAAAACCTAA
>CAKJTU040000012.1:0-43655 GCA_917834065.1 Ceutorhynchus assimilis | reverse complement strand
ATGATTTTTTTCAATTTTTGAATATAGTCTCTACACAGTGGTTTGTATCACTTTGAAAATAGCTACACATGATAGCTACCACCTCTAGAAATCAAGAAAAATTAGTTTTGTGAAATGTCCCACTGTCTGAGTGTCTCAAAAAAATAAAAATTTCTAAAAAAGTCATGATTTTTGTCAATTTTAAAATGTAGTCTCTACACAGTGGTTTGTATCACTTTAAAAATAGCTACACATGTTAGCTACCACCTCTAGCAATCAAGAAAAATTAGTTTTGTGAAATGTCCCACTGTCTGAGTGTCCCAAAAAAATTAAAAACCCTAAAAAAGTCATGATTTTTGTCAATTTTAAAATGTAGTCTCTACACAGTGGTTTGTATCACTTTGAAAATAGCTACACATGTTAGCTACCACCTCTAGCAATCAAGAAAAATTAGTTTTGTGAAATGTCCCACTGTCTGAGTGTCTCAAAAAAATTAAAAACCCTAAAAAAGTCATGATTTTTGTCAATTTTAAAATGTAGTCTCTACACAGTGGTTTGTATCACTTTGAAAATAGTTACACATGTTAGCTACCACCTCTAGCAATCAAGAAAAATTAGTTTTGTGAAATGTCCCACTGTCTGAGTGTCTCAAAAAAATAAAAATTTCTAAAAAAGTCATGATTTTTGTCAATTTTAAAATGTAGTCTCTACACAGTGGTTTGTATCACTTTAAAAATAGCTACACATGTTAGCTACCACCTCTAGCAATCAAGAAAAATTAGTTTTGTGAAATGTCCCACTGTCTGAGTGTCTTAAAAAAATTAAAAACCCTAAAAAAGTCATGATTTTTGTCAATTTTTGAATATAGTCTCTACACAGTGGTTTGTATCACTTTGAAAATAGCTACACATGATAGCTACTACCTCTAGCAATCAGGAAAAACTAGTTTCGTGGAATGTCCCACTGTCTGAGTGTCTTAAAAAAATTAAAAACCCTAAAAAAGTCATGATTTTTGTCAATTTTAAAATGTAGTCTCTACACAGTGGTTTGTATCACTTTGAAAATAGCTACACATGTTAGCTACCACCTCTAGCAATCAAGAAAAATTAGTTTTGTGAAATGTCCCACTGTCTGAGTGTCTCAAAAAAATTAAAAACCCTAAAAAAGTCATGATTTTTGTCAATTTTAAAATGTAGTCTCTACACAGTGGTTTGTATCACTTTGAAAATAGCTACACATGTTAGCTACCATCTCTAGCAATCAAGAAAAATTAGTTTTGTGAAATGTCCCACTGTCTGAGTGTCTCAAAAAAATTAAAAACCCTAAAAAAGTCATGATTTTTGTCAATTTTAAAATGTAGTCTCTACACAGTGGTTTGTATCACTTTGAAAATAGCTACACATGTTAGCTACCACCTTTAGCAATCAAGAAAAATTAGTTTTGTGAAATGTCCCACTGTCTGAGTGTCCCAAAAAAATTAAAAACCCTAAAAAAGTCATGATTTTTGTCAATTTTTGAATATAGTCTCTACACAGTGGTTTGTATCACTTTGAAAATAGCTACACATGTTAGCTACCACCTCTAGCAATCAAGAAAAATTAGTTTTGTGAAATGTCTCACTGTCTGAGTGTCCCAAAAAAATTAAAAACCCTAAAAAAGTCATGATTTTTGTCAATTTTAAAATGTAGTCTCTACACAGTGGTTTGTATCACTTTGAAAATAGCTACACATGTTAGCTACCACCTCTAGCAATCAAGAAAAATTAGTTTTGTGAAATGTCCCACTGTCTGAGTGTCCCAAAAAAATTAAAAACCCTAAAAAAGTCATGATTTTTGTCAATTTTAAAATGTAGTCTCTACACAGTGGTTTGTATCACTTTGAAAATAGCTACACATGTTAGCTACCACCTCTAGCAATCAAGAAAAATTAGTTTTGTGAAATGTCCCACTGTCTGAGTGTCCCAAAAAAATTAAAAACCCTAAAAAAGTCATGATTTTTGTCAATTTTTGAATATAGTCTCTACACAGTGGTTTGTATCACTTTAAAAATAGCTACACATGTTAGCTACCACCTCTAGCAATCAAGAAAAATTAGTTTTGTGAAATGTCCCACTGTCTGAGTGTCCCAAAAAAATTAAAAACCCTAAAAAAGTCATGATTTTTGTCAATTTTAAAATGTAGTCTCTACACAGTGGTTTGTATCACTTTGAAAATAGCTACACATGTTAGCTACTACCTCTAGCAATCAAGAAAAATTAGTTTTGTGAAATGTCCCACTGTCTGAGTGTCCCAAAAAAATTAAAAACCCTAAAAAAGTCATGATTTTTGTCAATTTTAAAATGTAGTCTCTACACAGTGGTTTGTATCACTTTAAAAATAGCTACACATGTTAGCTACCACCTCTAGCAATCAAGAAAAATTAGTTTTGTGAAATGTCCCACTGTCTGAGTGTCCCAAAAAAATTAAAAACCCTAAAAAAGTCATGATTTTTGTCAATTTTAAAATGTAGTCTCTACACAGTGGTTTGTATCACTTTGAAAATAGCTACACATGTTAGCTACTACCTCTAGCAATCAAGAAAAATTAGTTTTGTGAAATGTCCCACTGTCTGAGTGTCCCAAAAAAATTAAAAACCCTAAAAAAGTCATGATTTTTGTCAATTTTAAAATGTAGTCTCTACACAGTGGTTTGTATCACTGTAAAAATAGCTACACATGTTAGCTACCACCTCTAGCAATCAAGAAAAATTAGTTTTGTGAAATGTCCCACTGTCTGAGTGTCCCAAAAAAATTAAAAACCCTAAAAAAGTCATGATTTTTGTCAATTTTAAAATGTAGTCTCTACACAGTGGTTTGTATCACTTTGAAAATAGCTACACATGTTAGCTACTACCTCTAGCAATCAAGAAAAATTAGTTTTGTGAAATGTCCCACTGTCTGAGTGTCCCAAAAAAATTAAAAACCCTAAAAAAGTCATGATTTTTGTCAATTTTAAAATGTAGTCTCTACACAGTGGTTTGTATCACTTTGAAAATAGCTACACATGTTAGCTACCACCTCTAGCAATCAAGAAAAATTAGTTTTGTGAAATGTCCCACTGTCTGAGTGTCCCAAAAAAATTAAAAACCCTAAAAAAGTCATGATTTTTGTCAATTTTAAAATGTAGTCTCTACACAGTGGTTTGTATCACTTTAAAAATAGCTACACATGTTAGCTACCACCTCTAGCAATCAAGAAAAATTAGTTTTGTGAAATGTCCCACTGTCTGAGTGTCCCAAAAAAATTAAAAACCCTAAAAAAGTCATGATTTTTGTCAATTTTAAAATGTAGTCTCTACACAGTGGTTTGTATCACTTTGAAAATAGCTACACATGTTAGCTACCACCTCTAGCAATCAAGAAAAATTAGTTTTGTGAAATGTCCCACTGTCTGAGTGTCCCAAAAAAATTAAAAACCCTAAAAAAGTCATGATTTTTGTCAATTTTAAAATGTAGTCTCTACACAGTGGTTTGTATCACTTTGAAAATAGCTACACATGTTAGCTACCACCTCTAGCAATCAAGAAAAATTAGTTTTGTGAAATGTCCCACTGTCTGAGTGTCTCAAAAAAATTAAAAACCCTAAAAAAGTCATGATTTTTGTCAATTTTCGAATGTAGTCTTTACACAGTGATTTGTACCGCTTTGAGAATAGCTACACAGGTTAGCTACCATCTCTAGCAATCAAGAAAAATTAGTTTTGTGAAATGTCCCACTGTCTGAGTGTCTCAAAAAAATTAAAAACCCTAAAAAAGTCATGATTTTTGTCAATTTTCGAATGTAGTCTTTACACAGTGATTTGTACCGCTTTGAAAATAGCTACACAGGTTAGCTACCATCTCTAGCAATCAAGAAAAATTAGTTTTGTGGAATGTCTCACTGTCTGAGTGTCTCAAAAAAATTAAAAACCCTAAAAAAGTCATGATTTTTCTCAATTTTCGAATATAGTCTCTACACAATGGTTTGTATCACTTTGAAAATAGCTACTTATGTTAGCTACTACTTCTAGCAATCAAGAAAAATTAGTTTTGTGAAATTTCCCACTGTCTGAGTGTCTCAAAAAAATTAAAAACCCTAAAAAAGTCATGATTTTTGTCAATTTTCGAATATAGTCTCTACACAGTGGCTTGTATCACTTTGAAAATAGCTACACATGTTAGCTACTACTTCTAGCAATCAAGAAAAATTAGTTTTGTGAAATGTCCCACTGTCTGAGTGTCTCAAAAAAATTAAAAACCCTAAAAAAGTCATGATTTTTGTCAATTTTCGAATGTAGTCTTTACACAGTGGTTTGTACCCGCTTTGAAAATAGCTACACAGGTTAGCTACCACCTCTAGCAATCAAGAAAAATTAGTTTTGTGAAATGTCCCGCTGTCTGAGTGTCTCAAAAAAATTAAAAACCCTAAAAAAGTCATGATTTTTGTCAATTTTCGAATATAGTCTCTACATAGTGGCTTGTATCACTTTGAAAATAGCTACACATGTTAGCTACCACCTCTAGCAATCAAGAAAAATTAGTTTTGTGAAATGTCCCACTGTCTGAGTGTCTCAAAAAAATTAAAAACCCTAAAAAAGTCATGATTTTTGTCAATTTTCGAATATAGTCTCTACACAGTGGCTTGTATCACTTTGAAAATAGCTACACATATTAGCTACCACCTCTAGCAATCAAGAAAAATTAGTTTTGTGAAATGTCCCACTGTCTGAGTGTCTCAAAAAAATTAAAAACCCTAAAAAAGTCATGATTTTTGTCAATTTTCGAATGTAGTCTTTACACAGTGATTTGTACCGCTTTGAGAATAGCTACACAGGTTAGCTACCATCTCTAGCAATCAAGAAAAATTAGTTTTGTGAAATGTCCCACTGTCTGAGTGTCTCAAAAAAATTAAAAACCCTAAAAAAGTCATGATTTTTGTCAATTTTCGAATGTAGTCTTTACACAGTGATTTGTACCGCTTTGAGAATAGCTACACAGGTTAGCTACCATCTCTAGCAATCAAGAAAAATTAGTTTTGTGAAATGTCCCACTGTCTGAGTGTCTCAAAAAAATTAAAAACCCTAAAAAAGTCATGATTTTTGTCAATTTTCGAATATAGTCTCTACACAGTAGCTTGTATCACTTTGAAAATAGCTACACATGTTAGCTACTACTTCTAGCAATCAAGAAAAATTAGTTTTGTGAAATGTCCCACTGTCTGAGTGTCTCAAAAAAATAAAAATTTCTAAAAAAGTCATGATTTTTGTCAATTTTAAAATGTAGTCTCTACACAGTGGTTTGTATCACTTTAAAAATAGCTACACATGTTAGCTACCACCTCTAGCAATCAAGAAAAATTAGTTTTGTGAAATGTCCCACTGTCTGAGTGTCTTAAAAAAATTAAAAACCCTAAAAAAGTCATGATTTTTGTCAATTTTTGAATATAGTCTCTACACAGTGGTTTGTATCACTTTGAAAATAGCTACACATGATAGCTACTACCTCTAGCAATCAGGAAAAACTAGTTTTGTGAAATGTCCCACTGTCTGAGTGTCTTAAAAAAATTAAAAACCCTAAAAAATTCATGATTTTTGTCAATTTTAAAATGTAGTCCCTACACAGTGGTTTGTATCACTTTGAAAATAGCTACACATGTTAGCTACCACCTCTAGCAATCAAGAAAAATTAGTTTTGTGAAATGTCCCACTGTCTGAGTGTCTCAAAAAAATTAAAAACCCTAAAAAAGTCATGATTTTTGTCAATTTTAAAATGTAGTCTCTACACAGTGGTTTGTATCACTTTGAAAATAGCTACACATGTTAGCTACCATCTCTAGCAATCAAGAAAAATTAGTTTTGTGAAATGTCCCACTGTCTGAGTGTCTCAAAAAAATTAAAAACCCTAAAAAAGTCATGATTTTTGTCAATTTTAAAATGTAGTCTCTACACAGTGGTTTGTATCACTTCGAAAATAGCTACACATGTTAGCTACCACCTTTAGCAATCAAGAAAAATTAGTTTTGTGAAATGTCCCACTGTCTGAGTGTCCCAAAAAAATTAAAAACCCTAAAAAAGTCATGATTTTTGTCAATTTTTGAATATAGTCTCTACACAGTGGTTTGTATCACTTTGAAAATAGCTACACATGTTAGCTACCACCTCTAGCAATCAAGAAAAATTAGTTTTGTGAAATGTCTCACTGTCTGAGTGTCCCAAAAAAATTAAAAACCCTAAAAAAGTCATGATTTTTGTCAATTTTAAAATGTAGTCTCTACACAGTGGTTTGTATCACTTTGAAAATAGCTACACATGTTAGCTACCACCTCTAGCAATCAAGAAAAATTAGTTTTGTGAAATGTCCCACTGTCTGAGTGTCCCAAAAAAATTAAAAACCCTAAAAAAGTCATGATTTTTGTCAATTTTAAAATGTAGTCTCTACACAGTGGTTTGTATCACTTTGAAAATAGCTACACATGTTAGCTACCACCTCTAGCAATCAAGAAAAATTAGTTTTGTGAAATGTCCCACTGTCTGAGTGTCCCAAAAAAATTAAAAACCCTAAAAAAGTCATGATTTTTGTCAATTTTTGAATATAGTCTCTACACAGTGGTTTGTATCACTTTGAAAATAGCTACACATGTTAGCTACTACCTCTAGCAATCAAGAAAAAATAGTTTTGTGAAATGTCCCACTGTCTGAGTGTCTTAAAAAAATTAAAAACCCTAAAAAAGTCATGATTTTTGTCAATTTTAAAATGTAGTCTCTACACAGTGGTTTGTATCACTTTGAAAATAGCTACACATGTTAGCTACTACCTCTAGCAATCAAGAAAAATTAGTTTTGTGAAATGTCCCACTGTCTGAGTGTCCCAAAAAAATTAAAAACCCTAAAAAAGTCATGATTTTTGTCAATTTTAAAATGTAGTCTCTACACAGTGGTTTGTATCACTTTGAAAATAGCTACACATGTTAGCTACCACCTCTAGCAATCAAGAAAAATTAGTTTTGTGAAATGTCCCACTGTCTGAGTGTCCCAAAAAAATTAAAAACCCTAAAAAAGTCATGATTTTTGTCAATTTTAAAATGTAGTCTCTACACAGTGGTTTGTATCACTTTGAAAATAGCTACACATGTTAGCTACCACCTCTAGCAATCAAGAAAAATTAGTTTTGTGAAATGTCCCACTGTCTGAGTGTCGCAAAAAAATTAAAAACCCTAAAAAAGTCATGATTTTTGTCAATTTTAAAATGTAGTCTCTACACAGTGGTTTGTATCACTTTGAAAATAGCTACACATGTTAGCTACCACCTCTAGCAATCAAGAAAAATTAGTTTTGTGAAATGTCCCACTGTCTGAGTGTCTCAAAAAAATTAAAAACCCTAAAAAAGTCATGATTTTTGTCAATTTTCGAATGTAGTCTTTACACAGTGATTTGTACCGCTTTGAGAATAGCTACACAGGTTAGCTACCATCTCTAGCAATCAAGAAAAATTAGTTTTGTGAAATGTCCCACTGCCTGAGTGTCTCAAAAAAATTAAAAACCCTAAAAAAGTCATGATTTTTGTCAATTTTCGAATGTAGTCTTTACACAGTGATTTGTACCGCTTTGAAAATAGCTACACAGGTTAGCTACCATCTCTAGCAATCAAGAAAAATTAGTTTTGTGGAATGTCTCACTGTCTGAGTGTCTCAAAAAAATTAAAAACCCTAAAAAAGTCATGATTTTTGTCAATTTTCGAATATAGTCTCTACACAATGGCTTGTATCACTTTGAAAATAGCTACTTATGTTAGCTACTACTTCTAGCAATCAAGAAAAATTAGTTTTGTGAAATTTCCCATTGTCTGAGTGTCTCAAAAAAATTAAAAACCCTAAAAAAGTCATGATTTTTGTCAATTTTCGAATATAGTCTCTACACAGTGGCTTGTATCACTTTGAAAATAGCTACACATGTTAGCTACTACTTCTAGCAATCAAGAAAATTTAGTTTTGTGAAATGTCCCACTGTCTGAGTGTCTCAAAAAAATTAAAAACCCTAAAAAAGTCATGATTTTTGTCAATTTTCGAATGTAGTCTTTACACAGTGATTTGTACCGCTTTGAAAATAGCTACACAGGTTAGCTACCACCTCTAGCAATCAAGAAAAATTAGTTTTGTGAAATGTCCCACTGTCTGAGTGTCTCAAAAAAATTAAAAACCCTAAAAAAGTCATGATTTTTGTCAATTTTCGAATATAGTCTCTACACAGTGGCTTGTATCACTTTGAAAATAGCTACACATGTTAGCTACCACCTCTAGCAATCAAGAAAAATTAGTTTTGTGAAATGTCCCACTGTCTGAGTGTCTCAAAAAAATTAAAAACCCTAAAAAAGTCATGATTTTTGTCAATTTTCGAATATAGTCTCTACACAGTGGCTTGTATCACTTTGAAAATAGCTACACATATTATCTACCACCTCTAGCAATCAAGAAAAATTAGTTTTGTGAAATGTCCCACTGTCTGAGTGTCTCAAAAAAATTAAAAACCCTAAAAAAGTCATGATTTTTGTCAATTTTCGAATGTAGTCTTTACACAGTGATTTGTACCGCTTTGAAAATAGCTACACAGGTTAGCTACCATCTCTAGCAATCAAGAAAAATTAGTTTTGTGAAATGTCCCACTGTCTGAGTGTCTCAAAAAAATTAAAAACCCTAAAAAAGTCATGATTTTTGTCAATTTTCGAATGTAGTCTTTACACAGTGATTTGTACCGCTTTGAGAATAGCTACACAGGTTAGCTACCATCTCTAGCAATCAAGAAAAATTAGTTTTGTGAAATGTCCCACTGTCTGAGTGTATCAAAAAAATTAAAAACCCTAAAAAAGTCATGATTTTTGTCAATTTTCGAATGTAGTCTTTACACAGTGATTTGTACCGCTTCGAAAATAGCTACACAGGTTAGCTACCATCTCTAGCAATCAAGAAAAATTAGTTTTGTGGAATGTGTCACTGTCTGAGTGTCTCAAAAAAATTAAAAACCCTAAAAAAGTCATGATTTTTCTCAATTTTCGAATATAGTCTCTACACAATGGCTTGTATCACTTTGAAAATAGCTACACATGTTAGCTACTACTTCTAGCAATCAAGAAAAATTAGTTTTGTGAAATGTCCCACTGTCTGAGTGTCTCAAAAAAATTAAAAACCCTAAAAAAGTCATGATTTTTGTCAATTTTTGAAAATAGTCTCTACACAGTGGTTTGTATCACTTTGAAAATAGCTACACATGATAGCTACTACCTCTAGCAATCAGGAAAAATTAGTTTTGTGAAATGTCCCACTGACTGAGTGTCTTAAAAAAATTAAAAACCCTAAAAAAGTCATGATTGTTGTCAATTTTAAAATGTAGTCTCTACACAGTGGTTTGTATCACTTTGAAAATAGCTACACATGTTAGCTACTACCTCTAGCAATCAAGAAAAATTAGTTTTGTGGAATGTCCCACTGTCTGAGTGTCTCAAAAAAATTAAAAACCCTAAAAAAGTCATGATTTTTGTCAATTTTAAAATGTAGTCTCTACACAGTGGTTTGTATCACTTTGAAAATAGCTACACATGTTAGCTATTACCTCTAGCAATCAAGAAAAATTAGTTTTGTGAAATGTCCCACTGTCTGAGTGTCCCAAAAAAATTAAAAACCCTAAAAAAGTCATGATTTTTGTCAATTTTTGAATATAGTCTCTACACAGTGGTTTGTATCACTTTGCAAATAGCTACACATGATAGCTACTACCTCTAGCAATCAGGAAAAATTAGTTTTGTGAAATGTCCCACTGTCTGAGTGTCTTAAAAAAATTAAAAACCCTAAAAAAGTCATGATTGTTGTCAATTTTAAACATGTAGTCTCTACACAGTGGTTTGTATCACTTTGAAAATAGCTACACATGTTAGCTATTACCTCTAGCAATCAAGAAAAATTAGTTTTGTGAAATGTCCCACTGTCTGAGTGTCCCAAAAAAATTAAAAACCCTAAAAAAGTCATGATTTTTGTCAATTTTTGAATATAGTCTCTACACAGTGGTTTGTATCACTTTGAAAATAGCTACACATGTTAGCTACCACCTCTAGCAATCAAGAAAAATTAGTTTTGTGAAATGTCCCACTGTCTGAGTGTCTCAAAAAAATTAAAAACCCTAAAAAAGTCATGATTTTTGTCAATTTTAAAATGTAGTCTCTACACAGTGGTTTGTATCACATTGAAAATAGCTACACATGTTAGCTACCACCTCTAGCAATCAAGAAAAATTAGTTTTGTGAAATGTCCCACTGTCTGAGTGTCCCAAAAAAATTTAAAACCCTAAAAAAGTCATGATTTTTGTCAATTTTTGAATATAGTCTCTACACAGTGGTTTGTATCACTTTGAAAATAGCTACACATGATAGCTACTACCTCTAGCAATCAGGAAAAATTAGTTTTGTGAAATGTCCCACTGTCTGAGTGTCTCAAAAAAATTAAAAACCCTAAAAAAGTCATGATTTTTGTCAATTTTAAAATGTAGTCTCTACACAGTGGTTTGTATCACTTTGAAAATAGCTACACATGTTAGCTACCACCTCTAGCAATCACGAAAAATTAGTTTTGTGAAATGTCCCACTGTCTGAGTGTCTCAAAAAAATTAAAAACCCTAAAAAAGTCATGATTTTTGTCAATTTTAAAATGTAGTCTCTACACAGTGGTTTGTATCACTTTGAAAATAGCTACACATGTTAGCTACCACCTCTAGCAATCAAGAAAAATTAGTTTTGTGAAATGTCCCACTGTCTGAGTGTCTCAAAAAAATTAAAAACCCTAAAAAAGTCATGATTTTTGTAAATTTTAAAATGTAGTCTCTACACAGTGGTTTGTATCACTTTGAAAATAGCTACACATGTTAGCTACCACCTTTAGCAATCAGGAAAAATTAGTTTTGTGAAATGTCCCACTGTCTGAGTGTCTCAAAAAAATTAAAAACCATAAAAAAGTCATGATTTTTGTCAATTTTAAAATGTAGTCTCTACACAGTGGTTTGTATCACTTTGAAAATAGCTACACATGTTAGCTACCACCTCTAGCAATCAGGAAAAATTAGTTTTGTGAAATGTCCCACTGTCTGAGTGTCTCAAAAAAATTAAAAACCCTAAAAAAGTCATGATTTTTGTCAATTTTAAAATGTAGTCTCTACACAGTGGTTTGTATCACTTTGAAAATAGCTACACATGTTAGCTACCACCTCTAGCAATCAGGAAAAATTAGTTTTGTGAAATGTCCCACTGTCTGAGTGTCTCAAAAAAATTAAAAACCCTAAAAAAGTCATGATTTTTGTCAATTTTAAAATGTAGTCTCTACACAGTGGTTTGTATCACTTTGAAAATAGCTACACATGTTAGCTACCACCTCTAGCAATCAAGAAAAATTAGTTTTGTGAAATGTCCCACTGTCTGAGTGTCTCAAAAAAATTAAAAACCCTAAAAAAGTCATGATTTTTGTCAATTTTAAAATGTAGTCTCTACACAGTGGTTTGTATCACTTTGAAAATAGCTACACATGTTAGCTACCACCTCTAGCAATCAGGAAAAATTAGTTTTGTGAAATGTCCCACTGTCTGAGTGTCTCAAAAAAATTAAAAACCCTAAAAAAGTCATGATTTTTGTCAATTTTAAAATGTAGTCTCTACACAGTGGTTTGTATCACTTTGAAAATAGCTACACATGTTAGCTACCACCTCTAGCAATCAAGAAAAATTAGTTTTGTGAAATGTCCCACTGTCTGAGTGTCTCAAAAAAATTAAAAACCCTAAAAAAGTCATGATTTTTGTCAATTTTTGAATATAGTCTCTACACAGTGGTTTGTATCACTTTGAAAATAGCTACACATGTTAGCTACTACCTCTAGCAATCAGGAAAAATTAGTTTTGTGAAATGTCCCACTGTCTGAGTGTCTCAAAAAAATTAAAAACCCAAAAAAGTCATGATTTTTGTCAATTTTTGAATATAGTCTCTACACAGTGGTTTGTATCACTTTTAAAATAGCTACACATGATAGCTTCTACCTCTAGCAATCAGGAAAAATTAGTTTTGTGAAATGTCCCACTGTCTGAGTGTCTCAAAAAAATTAAAAACCCTAAAAAAGTCATGATTATTGTCAATTTTAAAATGTAGTCTCTACACAGTGGTTTGTATCACTTTGAAAATAGCTACACATGTTAGCTACTACCTCTAGCAATCAAGAAAAATTAGTTTTGTGAAATGTCCCACTGTCTGAGTGTCCCAAAAAAATTAAAAACCCTAAAAAAGTCATGATTTTTGTCAATTTTAAAATGTAGTCTCTACACAGTGGTTTGTATCACTTTGAAAATAGCTACACCTGTTAGCTACCACCTCTAGCAATCAAGAAAAATTAGTTTTGTGAAATGTCCCACTGTCTGAGTGTCCCAAAAAAATTAAAAACCCTAAAAAAGTCATGATTTTTGTCAATTTTAAAAGGTAGTCTCTACACAGTGGTTTGTATCACTTTGAAAATAGCTACACATGTTAGCTACCACCTCTAGCAATCAAGAAAAATTAGTTTTGTGAAATGTCCCTCTGTCTGAGTGTCTCAAAAAAATTAAAAACCCTAAAAAAGTCATGATTTTTGTCAATTTTAAAATGTAGTCTCTACACAGTGGTTTGTATCACTTTGAAAATAGCTACACATGTTAGCTACCACCTCTAGCAATCAAGAAAAATTAGTTTTGTGAAATGTCCCACTGTCTGAGTGTCTCAAAAAAATTAAAAACCCTAAAAAAGTCATGATTTTTGTAAATTTTAAAATGTAGTCTCTACACAGTGGTTTGTATCACTTTGAAAATAGCTACACATGTTAGCTACCACCTTTAGCAATCAGGAAAAATTAGTTTTGTGAAATGTCCCACTGTCTGAGTGTCTCAAAAAAATTAAAAACCATAAAAAAGTCATGATTTTTGTCAATTTTAAAATGTAGTCTCTACACAGTGGTTTGTATCACTTTGAAAATAGCTACACATGTTAGCTACCACCTCTAGCAATCAGGAAAAATTAGTTTTGTGAAATGTCCCACTGTCTGAGTGTCTCAAAAAAATTAAAAACCCTAAAAAAGTCATGATTTTTGTCAATTTTAAAATGTAGTCTCTACACAGTGGTTTGTATCACTTTGAAAATAGCTACACATGTTAGCTACCACCTCTAGCAATCAGGAAAAATTAGTTTTGTGAAATGTCCCACTGTCTGAGTGTCTCAAAAAAATTAAAAACCCTAAAAAAGTCATGATTTTTGTCAATTTTAAAATGTAGTCTCTACACAGTGGTTTGTATCACTTTGAAAATAGCTACACATGTTAGCTACCACCTCTAGCAATCAAGAAAAATTAGTTTTGTGAAATGTCCCACTGTCTGAGTGTCTCAAAAAAATTAAAAACCCTAAAAAAGTCATGATTTTTGTCAATTTTTGAAAATAGTCTCTACACAGTGGTTTGTATCACTTTGAAAATAGCTACACATGATAGCTACTACCTCTAGCAATCAGGAAAAATTAGTTTTGTGAAATGTCCCACTGTCTGAGTGTCTTAAAAAAATTAAAAACCCTAAAAAAGTCATGATTGTTGTCAATTTTAAAATGTAGTCTCTACACAGTGGTTTGTATCACTTTGAAAATAGCTACACATGTTAGCTACTACCTCTAGCAATCAAGAAAAATTAGTTTTGTGGAATGTCCCACTGTCTGAGTGTCTCAAAAAAATTAAAAACCCTAAAAAAAGTCATGATTGTTGTCAATTTTAAAATGTAGTCTCTACACAGTGGTTTGTATCACTTTGAAAATAGCTACACATGTTAGCTATTACCTCTAGCAATCAAGAAAAATTAGTTTTGTGAAATGTCCCACTGTCTGAGTGTCCCAAAAAAATTAAAAACCCTAAAAAAGTCATGATTTTTGTCAATTTTTGAATATAGTCTCTACACAGTGGTTTGTATCACTTTGCAAATAGCTACACATGATAGCTACTACCTCTAGCAATCAGGAAAAATTAGTTTTGTGAAATGTCCCACTGTCTGAGTGTCTTAAAAAAATTAAAAACCCTAAAAAAGTCATGATTTTTGTCAATTTTAAAATGTAGTCTCTACACAGTGGTTTGTATCACTTTGAAAATAGCTACACATGTTAGCTATTACCTCTAGCAATCAAGAAAAATTAGTTTTGTGAAATGTCCCACTGTCTGAGTGTCCCAAAAAAATTAAAAACCCTAAAAAAGTCATGATTTTTGTCAATTTTTGAATATAGTCTCTACACAGTGGTTTGTATCACTTTGAAAATAGCTACACATGTTAGCTACCACCTCTAGCAATCAAGAAAAATTAGTTTTGTGAAATGTCCCACTGTCTGAGTGTCTCAAAAAAATTAAAAACCCTAAAAAAGTCATGATTTTTGTCAATTTTAAAATGTAGTCTCTACACAGTGGTTTGTATCACATTGAAAATAGCTACACATGTTAGCTACCACCTCTAGCAATCAAGAAAAATTAGTTTTGTGAAATGTCCCACTGTCTGAGTGTCCCAAAAAAATTTAAAACCCTAAAAAAGTCATGATTTTTGTCAATTTTTGAATATAGTCTCTACACAGTGGTTTGTATCACTTTGAAAATAGCTACACATGATAGCTACTACCTCTAGCAATCAGGAAAAATTAGTTTTGTGAAATGTCCCACTGTCTGAGTGTCTCAAAAAAATTAAAAACCCTAAAAAAGTCATGATTTTTGTCAATTTTAAAATGTAGTCTCTACACAGTGGTTTGTATCACTTTGAAAATAGCTACACATGTTAGCTACCACCTCTAGCAATCAGGAAAAATTAGTTTTGTGAAATGTCCCACTGTCTGAGTGTCTCAAAAAAATTAAAAACCATAAAAAAGTCATGATTTTTGTCAATTTTAAAATGTAGTCTCTACACAGTGGTTTGTATCACTTTGAAAATAGCTACACATGTTAGCTACCACCTCTAGCAATCAGGAAAAATTAGTTTTGTGAAATGTCCCACTGTCTGAGTGTCTCAAAAAAATTAAAAACCCTAAAAAAGTCATGATTTTTGTCAATTTTAAAATGTAGTCTCTACACAGTGGTTTGTATCACTTTGAAAATAGCTACACATGTTAGCTACCACCTCTAGCAATCAGGAAAAATTAGTTTTGTGAAATGTCCCACTGTCTGAGTGTCTCAAAAAAATTAAAAACCCTAAAAAAGTCATGATTTTTGTCAATTTTAAAATGTAGTCTCTACACAGTGGTTTGTATCACTTTGAAAATAGCTACACATGTTAGCTACCACCTCTAGCAATCAAGAAAAATTAGTTTTGTGAAATGTCCCACTGTCTGAGTGTCTCAAAAAAATTAAAAACCCTAAAAAAGTCATGATTTTTGTCAATTTTAAAATGTAGTCTCTACACAGTGGTTTGTATCACTTTGAAAATAGCTACACATGTTAGCTACCACCTCTAGCAATCAGGAAAAATTAGTTTTGTGAAATGTCCCACTGTCTGAGTGTCTCAAAAAAATTAAAAACCCTAAAAAAGTCATGATTTTTGTCAATTTTAAAATGTAGTCTCTACACAGTGGTTTGTATCACTTTGAAAATAGCTACACATGTTAGCTACCACCTCTAGCAATCAAGAAAAATTAGTTTTGTGAAATGTCCCACTGTCTGAGTGTCTCAAAAAAATTAAAAACCCTAAAAAAGTCATGATTTTTGTCAATTTTTGAATATAGTCTCTACACAGTGGTTTGTATCACTTTGAAAATAGCTACACATGTTAGCTACTACCTCTAGCAATCAGGAAAAATTAGTTTTGTGAAATGTCCCACTGTCTGAGTGTCTCAAAAAAATTAAAAACCCAAAAAAGTCATGATTTTTGTCAATTTTTGAATATAGTCTCTACACAGTGGTTTGTATCACTTTTAAAATAGCTACACATGATAGCTTCTACCTCTAGCAATCAGGAAAAATTAGTTTTGTGAAATGTCCCACTGTCTGAGTGTCTCAAAAAAATTAAAAACCCTAAAAAAGTCATGATTATTGTCAATTTTAAAATGTAGTCTCTACACAGTGGTTTGTATCACTTTGAAAATAGCTACACATGTTAGCTACTACCTCTAGCAATCAAGAAAAATTAGTTTTGTGAAATGTCCCACTGTCTGAGTGTCCCAAAAAAATTAAAAACCCTAAAAAAGTCATGATTTTTGTCAATTTTAAAATGTAGTCTCTACACAGTGGTTTGTATCACTTTGAAAATAGCTACACCTGTTAGCTACCACCTCTAGCAATCAAGAAAAATTAGTTTTGTGAAATGTCCCACTGTCTGAGTGTCCCAAAAAAATTAAAAACCCTAAAAAAGTCATGATTTTTGTCAATTTTAAAAGGTAGTCTCTACACAGTGGTTTGTATCACTTTGAAAATAGCTACACATGTTAGCTACCACCTCTAGCAATCAAGAAAAATTAGTTTTGTGAAATGTCCCTCTGTCTGAGTGTCTCAAAAAAATTAAAAACCCTAAAGTAGAGTGCTTTCACAGCTATCAGACCACATACCCACCTCTACCATGTAAAACCCCCCTCCAGCACAGCCATCATACCACTGTAAACCCCCTTCCCTGAAGTTCCTGAAATCCCCCCACTATGAGCCCCACCAAAGAAATTATTTTACTGCCCCTCCAGCACAGCCATCATACCACTACCCACCACTGTAAACCCCCTTCCCTGAAGCTCCTGAAATCCCCCCACTATGAGCCCCACCAAAGAAATTATTTTACTGTTATATACCTCACACTCTTAAGAATCTCCAGTTTATTACCGTTTACAACACAATTTCAAGTAACATTAAGTTCATACAAAAGTGAGTTCAGTTGTTAGTTTAGTGATAACAAAAACAAATGTTGCCTCCAGCATTAGTGCTACAAGTTTCGGAGCTCCAAATTAGGTTTCTCAATCACCTAAATGAACTTTTGGAGTCTCCAAGTTTATCAGTTTATGAATCGGATTTTATTATTTTAATCGAGGAAGTGATTGAATTGTGTCAACATTTGCTGCAAAATAAAATTAGTAAGAAACATTTTTGCGATCATTTGGAAATAACACATATGGGTTTGGAGTCAAATTTATTCGCAAGACGTATAGAAAATATGATATTTGAAGAATAGATAAGAATTTATATTTAAGCAAATCAAGATTTTTTTAATAATGTTCCACTGCAGTGATTGTAGTAAAACTTTCACTCAAAAATGTAGTCTTAGCCGACATAAGAGAGAATCCTGTCAATATCGTCCATCTTGCTCCACTAATCATTTCAGTCAAACTTCAACTTCAAATAAGAGGCAGGTTGTCTCTCAGATAAAAGATCAAGCACCAAAAAGACCCAAAATACAAAAATGTGATGATCAAAAACATATACCAACAAAACTACCAAAACTAATTTTCAAACGTTGTGAGGAATGTGATAATTGGTATAAGAAAAATAAGCTTGGGGCACATTTACGATCAAACATCCATAAAACTGCATTACTTGATAAAAATGACGATCTTGTAAAAACTATAAAATCAGCCTTCAAAAGCAGGATTTTAACGTTAATGTTAATTCCATCAAAAAAGCTTATAGATATAGACAAATTTTTTGAAGAAGTTGAAGAGAAATTTATGAGGTTGATTACAGAACAAATAAAAAAACACAGGGCAGTTAAAATTAATGTTGAATTATTTGGTCAATTTATTTTACAATCAAAAGAAACCATTGAAACAAAATCATTTAATACCAAAAACAAAATTATCACAGCAACAACAGATATGATTGATATTTATAAAACATTTTTATCTGAAATTAAGGAAAAATTGTCGACTTTTGCAGAATATGGATCTGGTTGGGCTTTGGAAAAAATACTTTATTTAGAGATCAACGTTAATAAGTACAATCCCATTAGAGCTTCTTCGTATATCCCATTACCAAAACAGATAGCTAATAGAAGAGCTGTAATTAACATAAAAAATAAAGATCAACACTGTTTTGGGTGGAGTGTAATAAGTGCCATGTTTCCAGTAGACCAACATAGTGATAGAATAAGTTCATACCCTAATTTTTTGGATTATCTTAATTTTGAAGGTATTGAATTTCCAGTGAAGTTGAAGGATATTAAAAAATTTGAACTTTTAAATCAAATATCCATAAACGTTTATGGTTTAGAGAGTGTTTATAAAGATTCCGAATTATGTTATGAGGTAGTTGGTCCTCTTCATTATACCGATAAGAAACTTCCAACTCATGTAAACTTATTGTTAATTAGTGAAGGTAAAAACAATCATTATTGTTGGATTAAAGATATGTCAAGGTTAGTTGCATCTCAAATAAATAAAACAAGTTATAGAAAATATTTTTGTGATGGATGTTTAATTTATTTTAATTCTAAAAAAAAATTAGATATGCATCAAGTATATGATTGTAACCATGTGTTTACAAAAATTCCAACAACTGATATAAAAGTTAATAAATATGGGCAACAGATCCCTGAAAATATTCTCCAGTTCGAAAACTTTCAGAAGCAACTTAAAGTTCCATTTGTAATATATGCCGATTTTGAGTGTTTTTTAAAACCTCTACAATATGAAGAACCAACCAATGATAAGAGTTCTTTTACATTAAACACTTTTAAGCATGAACCATATTCTTTCGCTTATTTCATTAAATGTTCATATGATGATTCTTTATCAGAAATAGATTATTATTTTGGTCTTGATGCAGCTGATGAATTTTGCAAACGAATTGAAGCTCATGTTCATAGAATTTATAATAATTATCTGAAACATGTGGTACCGATGGTTCCTTTAACAAATGAACAAGAATTTCAATTCGAAAATAGTATCATTTGCAGTATTTGTAAGGAAAAATTCAATCCTTTAGATGAAAAAGTAAGGGATCATGATCATTTAACTGGAAAATATCGAGGAATAGCACATAATATTTGTAATTTGAACTACCAGCTTCCCAGTTTTATTCCTGTGTTTTTCCACAACCTCACAGGATATGATAGCCATCTATTCATCAAACAACTTTGTTGTGAAAATGATAAAATTGATATTCTTGCACAAACTAAAGAAAAATACATTTCATTCACAAAGTCAATATTGGTTGACAAAATTGAACAAGCTGATAAAACGAAAGTTAAGCATGTTTTTATTAGGCTCAGATTTTTAGATTCTTTCCGTTTTGTCGCTAGTTCATTAGAGAGTCTTGGTAATAGCTTAGATATCAATCAATGTGTAGAAATTAGAAGATATTTTCAAGATTCCAATCAGTTCAATGAAATTAGAAAAAAAGGAATTTATCCTTATTCTTATGTAGACTCCCTAGACAAATTAAATGAAACCCAACTTCCAAGTATTGAAAACTTTTATGATAAACTTAAAGATACTCCCTTAGATCCTTCAGATTATGAACGAGCTATTCATATTTGGAATTTGTTCCATTGTCAAAACCTAAGGGATTACACTAAGATATATTTATTATCAGATGTTCTCATATTGACGGACTTTTTTGAGGCTTTTCGAAATGTATCCCTTAATATATATGAATTAGATCCTGCACAATACTTTACAGCACCTGGTTTATCTTGGGATGCAATGTTGAAATTTACAAGGGTTAAATTAGAATTATTAACAGACATTGAAATGTTACATTTTTTCAAAAACAGTATTCGGGGTGGAATATGTCATTGTAGTGTTCGAAAAGCTGAGGCTAATAATCCATTTCTTCCAAATTTTGATTCTACGGAACCCAATTCGTTTATTATGTATTTGGATGCAACTAATCTTTATGGACATAGTATGTGTCAATGTTTACCTACAAGTGATTTTTCTTGGATGACTAATGAAGAAATAGATTCTCTTGATGTTTTATCCATACCAGATGATTCTGAATATGGATATGTATTTGAAGTAGATATCAAATATCCCCTAAATTTACATAAAAAGCATAATGAATTACCTTTTTTAGCTGAAAATATATGTCCACCAGATTCATATCAAAAAAAATTAATTTGCAGTTTGAATCACAAAGAAAAATACACAATTCATTATAGAAATCTCAAACAAGCAATTGAAAATGGACTCAATGAAATTAAATTTCACAGAGGTATCAAATTTAAACAATCTGCATTTCTTAAACCTTATATAGATTTAAATACAGAAATGAGGAACAAATCTAAAAGTAAAATGCAAAAGGACTGTCATAAATTATATAACAACGCTATTTATGGCAAATCTTTAGAAAATATTGATAAACGAGTAGACATACGATTATTAACCCATTGGAAAAATATTAATAATAAACAGGGGGCTGAATCACTTATAGCTAAACCTAATTTCAAAAGTTCATTAGTGTTCAACGAAAACCTAGTAGCAATTCAGTTAGAAAGGGTAAAAGTAACATACAATAAACCTGTTTATGTTGGTTTCACAGTATTAGAACTTTCAAAAACTGTAATATATAATTTTTATTATCAGTATATTAAACAAAAATATGGAGACAATGCAATTTTATTGTACACTGATACGGATAGTTTAATTTTACATGTTAAAACAGATAATTTTTATAAAGACATTCAAGAAAATCTTGAACGATTCGACACTTCTAATTATGATGAAAATAATGTTTATAACATTACAAGAAATAAATCCGTGCTAGGTCGCATGAAAGATGAATTTGCTGGACAACCGATACTCAGCTTCCTAGGAACAGGTGCTAAGGCATATTGTGTTAACTTGAAAAATAGATCTGAGAAAAAAGCAAAAGGTATAAAAAAATATGTAGTTCAAAATTCAATTAGCCAAGAAGATTATAAAGACGTAGTTGAAAAGTCTGATATTAAATTTAGAAAAATGAATATCTTCCATTCAAGTTTGCATAACATGTACACACAATTAAAAAATAAAGTTGCTTTGTCTCCTGAAGATGATAAGCGTTATATTATTCAAGGAATTTTTAGGACTTTGGCTTGGGGTCATAGAGACATTAATATATTGAGCGATGATAATATTTGTGATGATGAAGACGTTAATGACGTAATTAAAGTGCTTCAAGGATTAGCTTGTGATTCCTATAAATTGTGATAATTATTAAAGCATATAATCATTTGAAAGTAATCATGCTACCAGCAGGACTCTTGTTTCTTTCTGCATTTTTAAATAGTACTTTGTTTATACAAGTCAATTACAATGTAAGAGAGACGTTTATATGTTTATCAGCTAACAATGTAAAAAATGATACATGGCCATCAGCATGGAAAAGAATGGATTATTTGAATAATGGTCTTTATTCTTATAAACTTGGAAAAAATATTGATAATTCTTCTAATGTTGATTACAAGTTACGGATTTATTTTGTAGATAGAAACTATGTAGAAACAAAAGAATGGCACAAATTATATGTAAAGCCATGTGAAAATAATTTAGATGTGAGTCTAATAATTTTCTCTATTATATCATTTCTATCATTTATTACTATATTATGTTTTCTTTTATATCATGTATATTTGTATTACAAATAAAAGTTTTTGAATTTTCATTTGTGTGATTTTTCCTTGACCAACTCATCCAAAATTTATGTAAAAGGTGAAAAAAGGGAAGGTATACTAATACCCACCTCTCAAAATTTTCATCATGTCTACTTTGTCTTGATATATAAATGAAAAAATGAAAAGTGTTGCTATCATTCAGTTTCAAACTTTTGTCTGAGTATCAATAATAAAATGTTCCAAGCAACCAACTACTATCAACAACCAAAAAAAATGGAAGAATTTGGTAAGAACCGAAATGGAACCCTAATTGGAGAAAAAAAGTACTACATCAACAAATCACAATCCAAGTGGGTCAGCGTTGGATTTTCCTTGGAGAGAAAATATATTCCCGTTGTTAAGCTAGGAGGATACAAAAATAAGCAAAATGTGATTTTTGATGAGGAACAATGGATATCCTTTTTGAATAACCAGAAAAATTTGTTAAGTTTTGTTTACTCTAAAAGTTCGGGATGGCAGTCTTTGTCAGGAAATGGCTACGAAATTCAGTTTGTGTTTATTGGCGAATCAAGAATAATCAAAATTACTCAAGATGGTGGAAACGAAATTTTTTTGGCTGGTGAAACTATAAATGAACTCATAAATTTGGTTAACTTGATAAAGTATCGTTTTGATCTACTTAAGAGTCAAGAATTTTTAAATTATTACAACAGAGTAATAAGCATGGTATCCAATAAAAATGGTGATTTGAACAAAAATGTATACGAGAATATTTCACCTTCAACTAACCCAAATAGTGAAAACGTTTCCTGTGTTCTGGAATTGCTAATTTTCCATTCTGATTGTATTATAGAAGATGTGGAAACATATGTATGTAACGAATTTGTTAATAAATTGGAAAATAAAAAGTATTAGTACCAACATACCTACTCTTTATTACCTCCCTCCACTAAACAAGTAATATTTAAGCTTCAGGAGCTGTTTTGATATTATATAACTAGTCAAGATGTGGTTAGCTTATGTACAAGAAACTCCAACCTACAGCTTGACAACAGCAGTTGAAAATTTGGCACAACTTTTTAGAAATTTGGAATTTGACGCGGAGCATGAAGCTAATTGTGGATTTGAAAGGTTCAAAACGATCGAAGAATGTATGGAACTTGCAAGAAAATATAGCAAAGCGGAGGAGGCTTGTAATACCTACTTACATACTTTGGATCTGACAACATTCCTTACTACCATAAAACACATGGATTTTGCTCATTTTTTAGATAAAGTGAAAAGGTTTGCTCCGAAAGAAATTATTCAGGAAGTGTTTAATAATAAGTTGAATATGTAACTTATATCATTATCAAAGAAAATAAACAAAAGTTCAAAAAAATAAGTGTTTTATTCAATCATTATAAAATTATTATATAAATAGAATACATTACTAAGTGCACATATACATTGTGATTTCAGATGGTAAAAACATTCAGGTTGTCCTTTTTGAAGAGCCGGCTTATCTTCAAATTCCAGAACAGGCTTCAATGAGTATTTTCTAATGTATTCGGACTTCTCTTTCCCTTTTACGTAAACATTGTCTACTTTTCCTGTTAGATTTTTGACAATGTCTGCAAACTTATAAATTGGAGTGTATCCCTCGTTCCAACAAATACAATGATGATTATGAATTAACCAATTTGCTTGTTTACATAAATCAGGTGGTAAATGTTGAATATCAAATGGTGGTCTAAAAATATAGTGGCATATTTTGGTACCATCATAGGCAGCTAGTTCCTTGGGTATAAATTTGTTATTTTCTATTGTAAATCCTTGCACATCCAACACTAGTTTATTCATATTTTCATATTGGAAAATGCTTTAATCATAAACTTTTTTTCTGAGTATTCTTGTATTTGTTTTTTTAATTGCTGTAACTTCTTCATGTAACGAGATAGTTGTACATCCAATTCGGTCTTCATGATACTGATAATTTGAGATAAATATCTGATTTATATAAACATAAAAGCATGCGCATTATAGCTGCTTTACTATTTTGGTTAGAGGATTATAGCTGAATATTTTATCATGAAGGATCAGGCAGTATGCAGAAGTATCTTTTTTGACATTGGTGCTTGTTTCAAATTCAACTCTCATGACAACAGATCCTGTTTGAATTGACTCTTTCTGATGAGAACAGTCGATGTGTGTTATGGGAGAAATATTTTTGAAATCAGTGGGATTAAACACTGGCTCAGTTGCAATTCCATAATAGGAATGTCTGAAGTTTGCAAACATTTCATATAAGGCAGAAAAATTATTGTCTTTGAAATTTAAGTGCAAATCATGATAAGGATAACGTTCAGAATTTAAAAATACTCTTATATTAGTTAGATCAATATCATCAAACTGACTCATATCTTTTTTAACTTGCCCTTTCCGATCTATTTGAAAGGCTACTACAACATGACGAGGAGATTCGAGTTTATTTGTCGTTTTCACTGGCCAGGTATGTCTAGTTGTTTCTGATATAGACGAATATTCAACAATTTCCCAACTTCTAAATCCTAGAAAGATTTCTTTGTTAGATTCTAGTATTTTTGATAATGCCAGTTGTTGAGGTATGTCTACTGTTATGTGTGGAATTTTCCAATACAATTTATCGAAGGAGATCATTGGAGTTTCATCAGTAATTACTTTGGTCTCCAAATCATCTTTAAACAAAACAGCATCTAAATCATTACTTGCTCTAATAAGAACTAATTCTTGTTTCATATTGATTATAATTTTTTTATAATCTTCGAAAAATCCTAAAAACATTTTTAGTGGTATGGAAACACAAAACTTTCCATTATCATCCACCAAAATTCGTTCGGCCTCTTGTCTTTTTGGAAACCAACCTGCATTCTGTAGTTTTAGACTTTCATTAGTATTGTGTGAAAGATAACCTTTTAGAGTAGAAGCTAATCCGACATTTCTCACAGAGTCTATAGTGACTCCGTTTAACTCATAACGAATTTCTCTAAAGAGAAAAGCAATACCGTTATTGACAAATCTTAACCTTTTTGTATAGGTTCCTTCATTATTGACTAATTTTCCTTCAATGTAAAGTAAGCTTTCTGATGGTAAAGTAAATGTATCAAGCTCTTGAATGGGTATTCGTATTTCATCATTGTAATCAAACTTTGAAGAGATAAAGGGTTGGTAGGTGTGAAGTTCGGAACTAACAATTGAATTGTCTACGAAAAGTTTTTCGTTAACATTTAAAATGTCCATTATATTAAAACTTTAAATCCTAAAGACGTGAGAAATTGATGATTTTCCCGTGTCAACCGGTTCACGTTTTCCTTGTTAATGAATTTGTTTTCAGATTTTTTTCTTTTATAAGATTTTTTTTCAAATAAAGGTAAAGACTGGATAATGGAACTTCTATTATATCTAATAACCATTTCAAATACTATCTGTTTTTAAATGTAACCTAACAGTTATAGTTTCACCTCTAAAACTGATAAGATCTCCGTCCTGATCGACAACTTTTACGGTTATGTTGTTTATCGCTTTAACGCTGACTGGAAAATATAATATGGGTAAAGGTGATTCTACTATTTTATACCCTGGAGCTACAGCTGGATAAAATTGATGAATTATATGAACAGGTTTGCCATTGTTGAATGATCCCACACAAATATTACAATCAATGCAAATTGCATTCACCTTAGTTATATTTGCAACATAGTCTGCATTATCTAATGTATTGGGTTCAACTAATCTATTTTTGAAACCCAATAATTTCCCTATTGAATCATCCTTTGTGAAATCGATGCGTTTACTACACATTATATTACATTTAAGGGTATTAACATTTGGTAGCAAAAAAAAAACTACATTTTCGCTTCCAAAAATGCCTGTAATCTCGCGTTTTAAGTATGTTTCTATATCAGTAATATCATAAGTTCCATCCGGTATAGTTATTATTTTATCATCTATGTAAAATTTATTATGACCTGATTCAATATTAGGAATGGTCATGAAAGTTTCAAAATCTGCTAGCCCCAAGTAGTATTGTTTGTCATCATCTAAATATATTGGTGGATTAAAATCTGCAGATAATACAGAATCGTTTCCTGATATCGCAATAGTTGTAGACATTGGAACTTGTACGATAATGTTTTTTCCTAATAGAACATCAAGCTTATATATTACTTTGCAGAAAAGAGAGTGCTAGTTGTCCACAGTTGACTGAATCATATTTTTGTTTATTTTCATAGGTGTAAAATACATTTGTTTTACCATTCGAATTAAAATATCTCACCAGTTCAAGAGGTGGTTTAAGGTTGCCATAACTATCAAAAAATATGGCTACATCTTTATTTTTGATATAAGCTGTCCAATGAGTACCAGCATGGTGTTTGCTATCTAAATTAACTATACCACATTCTACCTTTCGAATTTTGTTTGGAAGATCATCACGCATAAAGACACCTCTAAAATATGGTAGTTTGATTTTTTTAATATATTTCAATAAATCAATATTGCTAAGTGCTCGTCGTGGTAATTTTATTTGAATTTTTTTTTTTGGATTTTTTTTTTTCAATGGATCCACCTTTAAATGGTTTAATGTATAATCCCTTCCCTTTAATCCGTTTATTTTTTTTAAAACCCAATCCTTTTCCTTGTGTTAGGTTTTCTATAGCTTTATTATGACGTTGAAGTTCCTCCAACTGTTGTCTGGATGCTTTAGCATCGTTTACTGCTTTGGCAATCGACGCGGCACCGCCTCCCAAGGCGCCGATGGCACCCAAAATAGGAAGTAAAAATGGTAAAAAACCACCAATTTTTTTGGGTGTTTTTATAACACGTTTTTTTTTTTTTATTTTTTTCATACCCATTCCAAGCTTGCGTTTTCCTTTCATTATACCAGCAACCATCAATGCAGCGCTTTTTTCACCGAGTGAAGAATCTGCAGCTTTTACTCTTGTCCAAGCTTTTTTCTCTAGAATTTGATCAGCCTCGTGTCTTTTTGCTAAATCGTTAGATTGAAAATATGCTATATCATGTTCCTGACATGCAACATCCAACGGATTTATACCACTATCACCCCTAGCTAATCTTTTTTCTAACTCAGTTCCTGGGCCACAATAGTTATATCCGCCTGGTATATGAAGCTCAAATGGAAGCTTATTAATTAATTTGTTAACTAAACCTGAACCTTTTTTAAGTTTCTGGTTTTTAGTAATATTGTGTATGATCATTAAAGAGATTAATCCGATACTGAATCAAAATTCAGCGTGACTTTGTTATAAATACTTCCATACTTAGGAGAAGGACGTCAGTAATATTAAAACATGAGGATTGAAAAGCAAAAATTCTCTTTACCTGTAACTAATCATGATGAAAAAGTATTAACAAAACAATTTAGAAAACATGGTGATTTATTTTGTGGAGGATCTAAAAGAGGGCTTATTGTCGGTTGTAGTGGTTCTGGTAAAACTAATGTAATGCTCTCTTTACTCGAACATCCTAATGGTATTAGATTTGAAAATGTTTACGTTTATTCAAAATCATTAAATCAACCAAAATATGAATACTTGAAAAAACTTTTGGAACCTATAAAAGAAATCGGTTATCACGAATATGATAATGATGAAAGTATCATTTCTCCACAAGATATAAAACCAAATTCAGTTATAATTTTCGATGACATTCCCTGTCAAAACCAAAGTGTTATAAGAGATTATTTTACGCAATGTAGACATCAGAATACTGATTGTTTTTTTATATTTCAAGGCTACTCTTCAATTCTCAAACGTTTAATCCGTGAAAATACAAATCTTTTAATTTTATTCAAACAAGATTCTATGAGTATGAAACATATATATAATGATCATTGCATAATGGATATGACATTTGAGCAGTTCAAGAATATGTGCAGTTTTTGTTGGGAAGACCCATATGGATTTCTTTTAATTGATAAAGATTGTGCAATAAATGCAGGTAGATATAGAAATAAATTTGACACTTTCATATATCTATAAAAGTGCAATTTTCCACTATTTGTTTTTATTAAGAACTTGTCTAAGATGGATGAACGTTTAGCTAAGGAGTTAATTAAATCTAGAAAATCAGTGAGAGAAAAATATCATAATTTGAAACTAGCAAGCACGACAACACAATCACAATTGGAACAAACCTATAAACCAATAACAGAACCACTAAAACAACTAATTTCTACTATAGGTGAACCGATAGTACTGAAAGAAGAACCCTTTAGTTTAAAAGAAGAATTTGTAACACCAAAAAAAAAATACGAAACTTCAACACCAAGCAAACAGAGAATAGTTCGAAAAACAGGAAAAACTCCCATTTTACCATCAGAGATACCATCATTTTTTGATACTAGTGTTGCTTCTGTTAGTCAATTTCCTTCTATACAGGAAACAACTGTTTTAGCTGAAACTAGTCCTTTTCCAAAAGGTAGTACTAGTGAAAGTTTAAATTTGTCCGATATATTGGAACAAACTAAGCAATCAATTAAAAATTATATAGACTCCCCATCTTACCAAGTGTATTTGTCAGATTTTCATAAATTACCTAGGTCCTATATTGATGGAAGCGTAAGGGATACAGAACATAAATTCGATCATAATTATGGAGTAGTTCATGATATTGATGGTGAAAAATTTTTTCTGGGTCTAACACAAAAACCCGTGAAAATAGTTGGTAAAAATATTGTAGTAGAGGGTAGAACTTATGAGGGTACTGTGGGTTTATACGAATTACTTTTTAAAAAGGAACCTGTTGGCTTCAAACCCAAAGATTTGGATAATTATATGGACATTTTGAAAATAACAAATGCATACCGTAGAAATAATGACCCCAATGAACAAGTTCAAGGAACCGCATCTACGAAATATATTACAATTATAGGTCCATATCTTCAAAAGAAAGGAATTACAAAATCTAAAACAATAAATCCCGTTAGACCAACTACTTTCGAAAAACCTATTGCCCCATATCGAATAAGTACTCGTAAAGTTACTAAAGGTAAAGGATTCACTTTAAAAATAAATAAAACAAACACAGACTATGTGTACTGGAATGATGTAAACGAACTTGTTGATAGACTGCGTTTTTTGGTAGCATCTGTTAATGCAGGCAATACTGCTCATCATAATGAAATTTTATCTATTATTGAGGAATTAAAAGAGGCTAATATTATATTATAAATATCAAAAACTACATAAACATTACAGTTGTTTATCATCAATCAATCATGACAGTTGATAAATTCGGTCGTCATATTTCGAAACGTAATTCAATGAATAAAACGTCACTAGAAAATGTCGATTTTTCTACCGTTGAAAATACAATTTTAAACAACTTGAAAAAAGACCTAACTTATTTTGGAAAAAAAATAAATGAAGATTTTGAGAATAGATTAAAACAGGATGTGATTAATGTTAATAAAAGGTTGAATGAAAATGATGTAAAAATCGAAAATACTGCAAAAAAAATTAAGCTTTTTGAAAATGATTTAAAAAAAGACATTATTGATTGTAGTGCATCAACAAAAAAAAATTATGAAAAGCTAACAAAATTTGAAGGTGATATTGAAACAATAACAAAATATCATAATGATGTTATTGATTTGAAAAATTATTTTGAAACCGAAATAACGAAATTAAAAACATACATGAATGAAACATCAAAAATCGATAGTGTTCAAAAAAGCATAGAAGATAATCTCAAATTAAAATTTGAAAATTTTTCAACCAAAGTTTATGATAGAGTTACGAAAGAAGTAAAGTACTTCAAAAATAATCATGATAATATTGATAAAAATATAAAGCGCTTGGACAGAACTTCAAATTTAAATGCACTACTACGAAAAAAAAATACTGACGATATCGCATTTATAAAGGAGCAATTAAACACAATTTTGACACAAATTCCAAAGCTAACATCGATACAAAGTTCAAGTGAAGAAGAAGTACGTAATCTTAAAATTAAATAAATGACATTGAAATGAATACTAAAGAAATTACTGAGTTCAAAATCAATTAAATAATATTTCATTGGACATTTCGAGATTGTCATCTGTACAAAATTCAAAGATGGAAGAACAACTGAAACTCACAACCGAAATTACTGAAATAAAATCGATTATCAAAGTGATTACCGACCTAGAAAATCAATTCAAGATTATTTCAATGAAAGTTATAGATTTGGGAAAAAAAATTGATGAAATAAAAAATCTAAAGGTTGATGAAGACGTAGAGTTCAAAATTGATCAAAAAGTTGAACAAATCAGAAAATATGGAACCAAGGATATTGAATTATTAAAAGAAAAATTAAATACAATTTTATCACAAGTTTCAGAATTGTCTTTTACGCAAATTTCAGGCAAAAAAGAAATAGAACAGCTTAAAATTGATATTGATGACATTAAAATCAACACTAAAGGAATTACTGATTTCAAAAATCAATTTAATAATATTTCAACAGAAATTTCCAAGTTTTCCTTAATGCAAAATTCAAACAAAGAAGAAATACTAAAACTTGAAACTCAATTGACAAAGATACAACTGGTTACTAAAGTTGTTACCGACCTAGAAAATCAATTCAAGAATATTTCGAAGGAAATTTTAAATTTAGGTAAAAGAATTGATGAAATAAAAAATCTAAAAATTGATGTAGATTCCAAAATTGATCAGAAAGTTGAAAAAATTGAAAAAGATATTCAGTTATTAAGAGAATATGTTGAAAATGAGGACAAAAAATTGAATGTGGGTATTAATAAAATAAATGAAACTATGGGAACCAAAATTAAAGAAATAATTATTGAAAATCTCAAAGCAGAAATTGCACAAGTGAAAGATAAAATTGAAAATATAAGTACAGCTCAACTAGACAAAGTAAATAATCTTCTCAATGGACAAAACCTGGAGGAAGTATCGTTGACAAAAAGACGGTTGATATTTTCTATTCAATCTACAATTCCAACTATAATTAAGAAATTAAATGAAGAATTGAAGAAAATAGAAGAAGAAGGATTAGGTGATGTCGAGAATAGAACAATTAAATATCTAAGAATCCACATTAAAGATTGTCTTGATAATATAAATGGAGAAATTGACAAAATATTTGAATATTTAAAGGAAACAGATGAAAAAATCATGATTAATAAATTGGAAAAATGGGTGGAATCTTACAAAAGCTATTATGATAACTATTATTTAAAAAAATTTAATAAATGAGGCTACAAAAACAAATCATGATCAGTACTAACTAAATTGTCTACCATGATAAAAAAAAATGTAAAATGACTACCATTAAGGATCAAGTAGTTAATGAATTACACAAAACTGCTCGAAGAAAATATAAACGAAGAAGGGTGATTATTAAAGGGTTAAATGATCTCTTCGAGGCTGATCTGGTTGAAATGCAACCTTATGCTAAGTTCAATAAAGGATTTAAATATATTCTGATAGTTATTAATGCGTTTTCAAAGTATGTATGGGCGGAGCCGATTAAATCAAAGTCGAGCAAGGATGTGACAGCAGCAATGAAAAAAGTTCTCATCAATGCAAAAACTACCCCACACGAAATTTACATACAGACAGGGGAAGAGAATTTTATGGTCATCATTTTCAAAAACTCATGCAGCAATATCAAATTAATCACTACAGCACATTTTCAAATTTAAAAGCTAGTGTTGTGGAAAGAGTAAATAGAACATTGAAAAATAAAATGTGGAAACAATTCAGCTTACAAGGAAATTACAAATGGTTAAATATTTTACCAAAAATAGTGACTGAATACAATAACACAAAGCATTCTACAACGGGACTTGAACCGTCTAAAATATCTAAGAAAAACGAAAAGGAAATATTTTCAAACACTTACAAACACATAAAAAGTATCGATATTCGAACTTCAAAATTCAAAATCGGTGACTTTGTGAGAATAAGTAAATATAGAGAACTATTTTCCAAAGGTTACACACCAAACTGGTCCAACGAAATATTTAGAATCAAAGAAATTAAATTGACCAATCCTACAACATATATTTTGGAAGATCAAAAACAAGATGAAATTCAAGGTGGATTTTATACAGAAGAACTACAAAAGGTTCAAAATCCTGACGTTTATTTGGTTGAAAAAATTTTAAAACGAAAAGGAAACAAAGTGTATGTTAAATGGCTTGGAATGGATAACTCATTTAATTCTTGGATATTAAAATCAAATGTATTATAGAAGGCTAAATCAATAAAACACTTTTTTAAATTTTTATTTCATTATTGAGTTATTGAAAAATCCATTAGTATGAACTCGTTGCTGCACCAATCTTGATTATCAAGGCTCGAGGGCACAGACAAAATTTCGATGGTCCTACCTCGAATTAATTTTTTATTTAAAGTCGATCTTTGGTCCGCGTTGTTTGTTGGTGAATGTTTCGATATAATCATAGTTAGTGGTGATTTTTTTTATAGCAGCCTGCTTGAGGATATGAATATTGAAACACAAGTGTAAGGTAAATTAAATAGTGCATTTATTTTTAAAATTAAACTTTAATCAATTAATCAATTAAAAAATTGATAATTACCTACCTACATTCTATAAGTCTAAATAATTAATAATAAAAATAATAATAACAAGTATATGAATAAGCTTAAATTAGTTCCATTAAATGTTTTTGTTCGGTTTCTTTTCTGAAATTTTCCTCAATTAAATGTTTTCTGCTATTAATTATATTTAGAAGTTGCTTACAGTATAAAACTTTTTTCGAATACATTTCCATTTTTTGGAAAATTTGCTTTTCAGTTTGATTTAGTTCATCTAGCTGAAAAGATTTTTCAGCTATGATGACAGCTTCGGCGTTCATTTCTTCATTTTGTTCCATTTCATCATAATCTTCATTAGCAGGACTTTCTGGACTTGAAATGTCAATAATCTCGATTTGAGATTTTTCTTCTGGACACAAAAATTTCTCCAGATCCTGGTTGATCTCGATTTGAGATTTTTCTTCTGGACACAAAAATTTCTCCAGATCCTGGTTGAATTTATGATCTGGAGTCAATATTGATTCGATGGCTTTTTCGATTTCATCTTCGTTTTTCTGTTCGGTTCTTCTTATCAAATGTTGTTTTATTATGATTTTGTTAGCACACATTTGGGCCAACTCAAATGCAGCTGGTTTGGAACACATTCTCGATTAAAAAATTAATAACTGAAAAAATTTTAAAAAAATATATCCTAGACTTAGGATTAATATTTATTTATACACTTATTATTATTATTTTTATTTATTTAGACTTATTATTATTATTTAAACTTATTACTTGGACTATTGTTTAAATGCAACTATGCAACTGAATACTGGAAGATTTCTAGTCCGCTTTTATTGGAAAATTGTAACTTAAAAATGGTTATTTTTGATTTTTTTTATTCAATTTAAACAGGGTGTATACACTAAATGATAAAATTCCCCCAAAGAATTTTAAAAACGAAAATATGGTGGGAACTAATTTTTGTAATTCAGTTACAAAATGTCATCTTTTCGACATTGATTTTAGTTGTCAAAAATGGTTCATTCTAACACAAACGTCAAAAATAAACAGTGTGTTCTAATATAGTGTTAAAATGAGAAGTGGTCCAACACATTGTGTGTAAAAAACATGCTCATTTTACAACTTGTTACATAAATAACTATTTTGCTTTGCAAATCTCGAAAGCCATTTTATTAGAACAAATATATTTCTATATATTAAGTAAAAGTGTATGACACCAATAGAAAATAAAAGTTTAATTGGATAAAATTGGTTTGTAAGTCATTGAAAAATTTCACATGTTTAAAACCTCATATAATAAATCCATAAAAATTTAGTAATATTTTGATTTCTGTAGCCCATGCATTGAAAGTTTTCCACCCTGTATTCTTAAGGTAATTCCATTAAAGTGCATGCAATTTAAATCTGGTCTTGAGATATAAATTATTCTACGCGTACTCCCTACATAATTATACTGTCTGTAAAAATGCGATGATCGTTGAACCTAAATGGCCGTGAACATTTTTATGAAAACAAGATCCATTAAAATTTCTGCACTCCGTATATGTCTTCAATTTTATCTTATAATTAAACAACTTCATTGTCTGTAAAAAATACATTTTATCGAGTTCATTCATTGCACTTTAAATGACCATCATTTGGAGGTCGTCTGGTTTGATGGAGGACTTTGGAAAGAAAAATGCACTAATTTTTTAAGCGATTTGGCTTTATTTGAAATAATCATACATAATTGGATAAAATCATTTTATTACAATAATAACATTTTTCTTGTGAATCTGGTGGACCATCAAAGTGAGTTCTCCATTCTGATCTGTTGTGATGAATATGGCATGGTAACTTAATTTGAAGAATGAAGTTATTTTTGTAACTTATTGGTAATTTACCCCACGATTCCAAAAGTTCAAAGGGCTTTGCATGTTTCAATAAATAATCTAACGGAATTCTCAATAGTTCTTCGCTTGTAAAATCTGAGAGTAATTTTTCACCATTCATATGAGCTAGAACATTGTCTATAGAAGAACAACAATTCATTTTTGAGTTTTTCAGTATTGGTGATTGTTAATAACTTTACTATTTTTGCAATATAACTTTGATAGCAATTAAGCGTTAAGCGATTAACAATAACGGTCTGCTTTTAATTTTGAATCCTTTCAAGAGCTTCTACATCCCATGGAGTTTGCAACACTATTGAGGAATAAAAATTCAGGAATTGTTTAAATATTCTTTAATTTTCAAGAAAGAGTAGAGGTGGGTATTGGTTTGATAGCTGAAGCCTTTGATTTGAAATTTTGGGAATTTGACCTGTTAATCCGGGTCCCGTGGGAACTTTTTCGATAGCGTGGGAAATTTTTCGATAGCGTGGGAACTTTTTCAATAGCGTGGGAACTTTTTCGATAGCATGGGAACTTTTTTGATAGCGTGGGAAAATCGGTTCCTTTGATATGAAATTAGAATTTGACCTGGGCCAACCCCAAAATTTGTGAATCTGGTGAACCATTTACGTAGAAGAGGTCTGGGGGCACTTGAGTCAGCTTCAGGGAAGGGGGTTTACAGTGGTATGATGGCTGTGCTGGAGGGGGGTTTTACATGGTAGAGGTGGGTATGTGGTCTGATAGCTGTGAAAGCACTCTACTCCCTAAAAAAGTCATGATTTTTGTCAATTTTAAAATGTAGTCTCTACACAGTGGTTTGTATCACTTTGAAAATAGCTACACATGTTAGCTACCACCTCTAGCAATCAGGAAAAATCAGTTTTGTGAAATGTCCCACTGTCTGAGTGTCTCAAAAAAATTAAAAACCCTAAAAAAGTCATGATTTTTGTCAATTTTAAAATGTAGTCTCTACACAGTGGTTTGTATCACTTTGAAAATAGCTACACATGTTAGCTACCACCTCTAGCAATCAAGAAAAATTAGTTTTGTGAAATGTCCCACTGTCTGAGTGTCTCAAAAAAATTAAAAACCCTAAAAAAGTCACGATTTTTGTCAATTTTAAAATGTAGTCTCTACACAGTGATTTGTATCACTTTGAAAATAGCTACACATGTTAGCTACCACCTCTAGCAATCAAGAAAAATTAGTTTTGTGAAATGTCCCACTGTCTGAGTGTCTCAAAAAAATTAAAAACCCTAAAAAAGTCATGATTTTTGTAAATTTTAAAATGTAGTCTCTACACAGTGGTTTGTATCACTTTGAAAATAGCTACACATGTTAGCTACCACCTTTAGCAATCAGGAAAAATTAGTTTTGTGAAATGTCCCACTGTCTGAGTGTCTCAAAAAAATTAAAAACCATAAAAAAGTCATGATTTTTGTCAATTTTAAAATGTAGTCTCTACACAGTGGTTTGTATCACTTTGAAAATAGCTACACATGTTAGCTACCACCTCTAGCAATCAGGAAAAATTAGTTTTGTGAAATGTCCCACTGTCTGAGTGTCTCAAAAAAATTAAAAACCCTAAAAAAGTCATGATTTTTGTCAATTTTAAAATGTAGTCTCTACACAGTGGTTTGTATCACTTTGAAAATAGCTACACATGTTAGCTACCACCTCTAGCAATCAGGAAAAATTAGTTTTGTGAAATGTCCCACTGTCTGAGTGTCTCAAAAAAATTAAAAACCCTAAAAAAGTCATGATTTTTGTCAATTTTAAAATGTAGTCTCTACACAGTGGTTTGTATCACTTTGAAAATAGCTACACATGTTAGCTACCACCTCTAGCAATCAAGAAAAATTAGTTTTGTGAAATGTCCCACTGTCTGAGTGTCTCAAAAAAATTAAAAACCCTAAAAAAGTCATGATTTTTGTCAATTTTAAAATGTAGTCTCTACACAGTGGTTTGTATCACTTTGAAAATAGCTACACATGTTAGCTACCACCTCTAGCAATCAGGAAAAATTAGTTTTGTGAAATGTCCCACTGTCTGAGTGTCTCAAAAAAATTAAAAACCCTAAAAAAGTCATGATTTTTGTCAATTTTAAAATGTAGTCTCTACACAGTGGTTTGTATCACTTTGAAAATAGCTACACATGTTAGCTACCACCTCTAGCAATCAAGAAAAATTAGTTTTGTGAAATGTCCCACTGTCTGAGTGTCTCAAAAAAATTAAAAACCCTAAAAAAGTCATGATTTTTGTCAATTTTTGAATATAGTCTCTACACAGTGGTTTGTATCACTTTGAAAATAGCTACACATGTTAGCTACTACCTCTAGCAATCAGGAAAAATTAGTTTTGTGAAATGTCCCACTGTCTGAGTGTCTCAAAAAAATTAAAAACCCTAAAAAAGTCATGATTTTTGTCAATTTTTGAATATAGTCTCTACACAGTGGTTTGTATCACTTTTAAAATAGCTACACATGATAGCTTCTACCTCTAGCAATCAGGAAAAATTAGTTTTGTGAAATGTCCCACTGTCTGAGTGTCTCAAAAAAATTAAAAACCCTAAAAAAGTCATGATTTTTGTCAATTTTAAAATGTAGTCTCTACACAGTGGTTTGTATCACTTTGAAAATAGCTACACATGTTAGCTACTACCTCTAGCAATCAAGAAAAATTAGTTTTGTGAAATGTCCCACTGTCTGAGTGTCCCAAAAAAATTAAAAACCCTAAAAAAGTCATGATTTTTGTCAATTTTAAAATGTAGTCTCTACACAGTGGTTTGTATCACTTTGAAAATAGCTACACATGTTAGCTACCACCTCTAGCAATCAAGAAAAATTAGTTTTGTGAAATGTCCCACTGTCTGAGTGTCCCAAAAAAATTAAAAACCCTAAAAAAGTCATGATTTTTGTCAATTTTAAAAGGTAGTCTCTACACAGTGGTTTGTATCACTTTGAAAATAGCTACACATGTTAGCTACCACCTCTAGCAATCAAGAAAAATTAGTTTTGTGAAATGTCCCACTGTCTGAGTGTCGCAAAAAAATTAAAAACCCTAAAAAAGTCATGATTTTTGTCAATTTTAAAATGTAGTCTCTACACAGTGGTTTGTATCACTTTGAAAATAGCTACACATGTTAGCTACCACCTCTAGCAATCAAGAAAAATTAGTTTTGTGAAATGTCCCACTGTCTGAGTGTCCCAAAAAAATTAAAAACCCTAAAAAAGTCATGATTTTTGTCAATTTTAAAATGTAGTCTCTACACAGTGGTTTGTATCACTTTGAAAATAGCTACACATGTTAGCTACCACCTCTAGCAATCAAGAAAAATTAGTTTTGTGAAATGTCCCACTGTCTGAGTGTCTCAAAAAAATTAAAAACCCTAAAAAAGTCATGATTTTTGTAAATTTTAAAATGTAGTCTCTACACAGTGGTTTGTATCACTTTGAAAATAGCTACACATGTTAGCTACCACCTTTAGCAATCAGGAAAAATTAGTTTTGTGAAATGTCCCACTGTCTGAGTGTCTCAAAAAAATTAAAATCCATAAAAAAGTCATGATTTTTGTCAATTTTAAAATGTAGTCTCTACACAGTGGTTTGTATCACTTTGAAAATAGCTACACATGATAGCTACTACCTCTAGCAATCAGGAAAAATTAGTTTTGTGAAATGTCCTACTGTCTGAGTGTCTCAAAAAAATTAAAAACCCTAAAAAAGTCATGATTTTTGTCAATTTTAAAATGTAGTCTCTACACAGTGGTTTGTATCACTTTGAAAATAGCTACACATGTTAGCTACCACCTCTAGTAATCAAGAAAATTTAGTTTTGTGAAATGTCCCACTGTCTGAGTGTCCCAAAAAAATTAAAAACCCTAAAAAAGTCATGATTTTTGTCAATTTTTGAATATAGTCTCTACACAGTGGTTTGTATCACTTTGAAAATAGCTACACATGTTAGCTACCACCTCTAGCAATCAAGAAAAATTAGATTTGTGAAATGTCCCACTGTCTGAGTGTCCCAAAAAAATTAAAAACCCTAAAAAAGTAATGATTCTTGTCAATTTTTGAATATAGTCTCTACACAGTGGTTTGTATCACTTTGAAAATAGCTACACATGTTAGCTACCACCTCTAGCAATCAAGAAAAATTAGATTTGTGAAATGTCCCACTGTCTGAGTGTCCCAAAAAAATTAAAAACCCTAAAAAAGTAATGATTCTTGTCAATTTTTGAATATAGTCTCTACACAGTGGTTTGTATCACTTTGAAAATAGCTACACATGTTAGCTACCACCTCTAGCAATCAAGAAAAATTAGTTTTGTGAAATGTCCCACTGTCTGAGTGTCCCAAAAAAATTAAAAACCCTAAAAAAGTCATGATTTTTGTCAATTTTAAAATGTAGTCTCTACACAGTGGTTTGTATCACTTTAAAAATAGCTACACATGTTAGCTACCACCTCTAGCAATCAAGAAAAATTAGTTTTGTGAAATGTCCCACTGTCTGAGTGTCCCAAAAAAATTAAAAACCCTAAAAAAGTCATGATTTTTGTCAATTTTAAAATGTAGTCTCTACACAGTGGTTTGTATCACTTTGAAAATAGCTACACATGTTAGCTACCACCTCTAGCAATCAAGAAAAATTAGTTTTGTGAAATGTCCCACTGTCTGAGTGTCCCAAAAAAATTAAAAACCCTAAAAAAGTCATGATTTTTGTCAATTTTAAAATGTAGTCTCTACACAGTGGTTTGTATCACTTTGAAAATAGCTACACATGTTAGCTACCACCTCTAGCAATCAAGAAAAATTAGTTTTGTGAAATGTCCCACTGTCTGAGTGTCTCAAAAAAATTAAAAACCCTAAAAAAGTCATGATTTTTGTCAATTTTCGAATGTAGTCTTTACACAGTGATTTGTACCGCTTTGAGAATAGCTACACAGGTTAGCTACCATCTCTAGCAATCAAGAAAAATTAGTTTTGTGAAATGTCCCACTGTCTGAGTGTCTCAAAAAAATTAAAAACCCTAAAAAAGTCATGATTTTTGTCAATTTTCGAATGTAGTCTTTACACAGTGATTTGTACCGCTTTGAAAATAGCTACACAGGTTAGCTACCATCTCTAGCAATCAAGAAAAATTAGTTTTGTGGAATGTCTCACTGTCTGAGTGTCTCAAAAAAATTAAAAACCCTAAAAAAGTCATGATTTTTCTCAATTTTCGAATATAGTCTCTACACAATGGTTTGTATCACTTTGAAAATAGCTACTTATGTTAGCTACTACTTCTAGCAATCAAGAAAAATTAGTTTTGTGAAATTTCCCACTGTCTGAGTGTCTCAAAAAAATTAAAAACCCTAAAAAAAGTCATGATTTTTGTCAATTTTCGAATATAGTCTCTACACAGTGGCTTGTATCACTTTGAAAATAGCTACACATGTTAGCTACTACTTCTAGCAATCAAGAAAAATTAGTTTTGTGAAATGTCCCACTGTCTGAGTGTCTCAAAAAAATTAAAAACCCTAAAAAGTCATGATTTTTGTCAATTTTCGAATGTAGTCTTTACACAGTGATTTGTACCGCTTTGAAAATAGCTACACAGGTTAGCTACCACCTCTAGCAATCAAGAAAAATTAGTTTTGTGAAATGTCCCACTGTCTGAGTGTCTCAAAAAAATTAAAAACCCTAAAAAAGTCATGATTTTTGTCAATTTTCGAATATAGTCTCTACATAGTGGCTTGTATCACTTTGAAAATAGCTACACATGTTAGCTACCACCTCTAGCAATCAAGAAAAATTAGTTTTGTGAAATGTCCCACTGTCTGAGTGTCTCAAAAAAATTAAAAACCCTAAAAAAGTCATGATTTTTGTCAATTTTCGAATATAGTCTCTACACAGTGGCTTGTATCACTTTGAAAATAGCTACACATATTATCTACCACCTCTAGCAATCAAGAAAAATTAGTTTTGTGAAATGTCCCACTGTCTGAGTGTCTCAAAAAAATTAAAAACCCTAAAAAAGTCATGATTTTTGTCAATTTTCGAATGTAGTCTTTACACAGTGATTTGTACCGCTTTGAGAATAGCTACACAGGTTAGCTACCATCTCTAGCAATCAAGAAAAATTAGTTTTGTGAAATGTCCCACTGTCTGAGTGTCTCAAAAAAATTAAAAACCTAAAAAAGTCATGATTTTTGTCAATTTTCGAATGTAGTCTTTACACAGTGATTTGTACCGCTTTGAGAATAGCTACACAGGTTAGCTACCATCTCTAGCAATCAAGAAAAATTAGTTTTGTGAAATGTCCCACTGTCTGAGTGTCTCAAAAAATTAAAAACCCTAAAAAAGTCATGATTTTTGTCAATTTTCGAATATAGTCTCTACACAGTAGCTTGTATCACTTTGAAAATAGCTACACATGTTAGCTACTACTTCTAGCAATCAAGAAAAATTAGTTTTGTGAAATGTCCCACTGTCTGAGTGTCTCAAAAAAATAAAAATTTCTAAAAAAGTCATGATTTTTGTCAATTTTAAAATGTAGTCTCTACACAGTGGTTTGTATCACTTTAAAAATAGCTACACATGTTAGCTACCACCTCTAGCAATCAAGAAAAATTAGTTTTGTGAAATGTCCCACTGTCTGAGTGTCTTAAAAAAATTAAAAACCCTAAAAAAGTCATGATTTTTGTCAATTTTTGAATATAGTCTCTACACAGTGGTTTGTATCACTTTGAAAATAGCTACACATGATAGCTACTACCTCTAGCAATCAGGAAAAACTAGTTTCGTGAAATGTCCCACTGTCTGAGTGTCTTAAAAAAATTAAAAACCCTAAAAAATTCATGATTTTTGTCAATTTTAAAATGTAGTCCCTACACAGTGGTTTGTATCACTTTGAAAATAGCTACACATGTTAGCTACCACCTCTAGCAATCAAGAAAAATTAGTTTTGTGAAATGTCCCACTGTCTGAGTGTCTCAAAAAAATTAAAAACCCTAAAAAAGTCATGATTTTTGTCAATTTTAAAATGTAGTCTCTACACAGTGGTTTGTATCACTTTGAAAATAGCTACACATGTTAGCTACCATCTCTAGCAATCAAGAAAAATTAGTTTTGTGAAATGTCCCACTGTCTGAGTGTCTCAAAAAAATTAAAAAACCCTAAAAAAGTCATGATTTTTGTCAATTTTAAAATGTAGTCTCTACACAGTGGTTTGTATCACTTCGAAAATAGCTACACATGTTAGCTACCACCTTTAGCAATCAAGAAAAATTAGTTTTGTGAAATGTCCCACTGTCTGAGTGTCCCAAAAAAATTAAAAACCCTAAAAAAGTCATGATTTTTGTCAATTTTTGAATATAGTCTCTACACAGTGGTTTGTATCACTTTGAAAATAGCTACACATGTTAGCTACCACCTCTAGCAATCAAGAAAAATTAGTTTTGTGAAATGTCTCACTGTCTGAGTGTCCCAAAAAAAATTAAAAACCCTAAAAAAGTCATGATTTTTGTCAATTTTAAAATGTAGTCTCTACACAGTGGTTTGTATCACTTTGAAAATAGCTACACATGTTAGCTACCACCTCTAGCAATCAAGAAAAATTAGTTTTGTGAAATGTCCCACTGTCTGAGTGTCCCAAAAAAATTAAAAACCCTAAAAAAGTCATGATTTTTGTCAATTTTAAAATGTAGTCTCTACACAGTGGTTTGTATCACTTTGAAAATAGCTACACATGTTAGCTACCACCTCTAGCAATCAAGAAAAATTAGTTTTGTGAAATGTCCCACTGTCTGAGTGTCCCAAAAAAATTAAAAACCCTAAAAAAGTCATGATTTTTGTCAATTTTTGAATATAGTCTCTACACAGTGGTTTGTATCACTTTGAAAATAGCTACACATGTTAGCTACTACCTCTAGCAATCAAGAAAAAATAGTTTTGTGAAATGTCCCACTGTCTGAGTGTCTTAAAAAAATTAAAAACCCTAAAAAAGTCATGATTTTTGTCAATTTTAAAATGTAGTCTCTACACAGTGGTTTGTATCACTTTGAAAATAGCTACACATGTTAGCTACTACCTCTAGCAATCAAGAAAAATTAGTTTTGTGAAATGTCCCACTGTCTGAGTGTCCCAAAAAAATTAAAAACCCTAAAAAAGTCATGATTTTTGTCAATTTTAAAATGTAGTCTCTACACAGTGGTTTGTATCACTTTGAAAATAGCTACACATGTTAGCTACCACCTCTAGCAATCAAGAAAAATTAGTTTTGTGAAATGTCCCACTGTCTGAGTGTCCCAAAAAAATTAAAAACCCTAAAAAAGTCATGATTTTTGTCAATTTTAAATGTAGTCTCTACACAGTGGTTTGTATCACTTTGAAAATAGCTACACATGTTAGCTACCACCTCTAGCAATCAAGAAAAATTAGTTTTGTGAAATGTCCACTGTCTGAGTGTCGCAAAAAAATTAAAAACCCTAAAAAAGTCATGATTTTTGTCAATTTTAAAATGTAGTCTCTACACAGTGGTTTGTATCACTTTGAAAATAGCTACACATGTTAGCTACCACCTCTAGCAATCAAGAAAAATTAGTTTTGTGAAATGTCCCACTGTCTGAGTGTCTCAAAAAAATTAAAAACCCTAAAAAAGTCATGATTTTTGTCAATTTTCGAATGTAGTCTTTACACAGTGATTTGTACCGCTTTGAGAATAGCTACACAGGTTAGCTACCATCTCTAGCAATCAAGAAAAATTAGTTTTGTGAAATGTCCCACTGCCTGAGTGTCTCAAAAAAATTAAAAACCCTAAAAAAGTCATGATTTTTGTCAATTTTCGAATGTAGTCTTTACACAGTGATTTGTACCGCTTTGAAAATAGCTACACAGGTTAGCTACCATCTCTAGCAATCAAGAAAAATTAGTTTTGTGGAATGTCTCACTGTCTGAGTGTCTCAAAAAAATTAAAAACCCTAAAAAAGTCATGATTTTTCTCAATTTTCGAATATAGTCTCTACACAATGGCTTGTATCACTTTGAAAATAGCTACTTATGTTAGCTACTACTTCTAGCAATCAAGAAAAATTAGTTTTGTGAAATTTCCCATTGTCTGAGTGTCTCAAAAAAATTAAAAACCCTAAAAAAGTCATGATTTTTGTCAATTTTCGAATATAGTCTCTACACAGTGGCTTGTATCACTTTGAAAATAGCTACACATGTTAGCTACTACTTCTAGCAATCAAGAAAATTTAGTTTTGTGAAATGTCCCACTGTCTGAGTGTCTCAAAAAAATTAAAAACCCTAAAAAAGTCATGATTTTTGTCAATTTTCGAATGTAGTCTTTACACAGTGGTTTGTACCGCTTTGAAAATAGCTACACAGGTTAGCTACCACCTCTAGCAATCAAGAAAAATTAGTTTTGTGAAATGTCCCACTGTCTGAGTGTCTCAAAAAAAATTAAAAACCCTAAAAAAGTCATGATTTTTGTCAATTTTCGAATATAGTCTCTACACAGTGGCTTGTATCACTTTGAAAATAGCTACACATGTTAGCTACCACCTCTAGCAATCAAGAAAAATTAGTTTTGTGAAATGTCCCACTGTCTGAGTGTCTCAAAAAAATTAAAAACCCTAAAAAAGTCATGATTTTTGTCAATTTTCGAATGTAGTCTTTACACAGTGAT